>RJWM01034338.1:0-19798 GCA_004363535.1 Dasyprocta punctata | reverse complement strand
CAGCAGGAAGTCATGCTTCTGTGCTTGAATTTTTCCACCATAAACTGGAAGGAGGGCTAAAGGAGAATCATGTCCCATCCTCTCTCCACACTCAATGGAGAACCTTGTTTCCCGATATTTGTAAAAGAAGAATAAAGAGTCCCTGATATTTTCTCCACAGAATTCTCTGAGTTGACCAAACCCCAGATGACTACTGGCTTATCTCTCCTTCAGCTTAGCAAATAAATGACTCCCCTGAATTGTTTTTGATTTTTGCCAACATCGCCCCCAAAAGAAGCAGCGGATAACATCAGCATTAGTGACGGCATGAGAGAACTTATCTAGGAATTATTTTCTGAAGCCTGGAATGACTTGGTGGATTTGATATTATTTCTTCACAAACTGAATGATACCTGAGGTGGGAATGTTGCTCAGAATCTGTGTAGATTTCAGAAAAATGACATCAAGCTATGGATGGCACTATTGTTGAATCCTTTATATACGAGAACTGCTCTGTCTTCAACAGAGCTAAATGCCATTAACAGATCAGTAAAATTTAAGAGCTGAATGTTTAGGGCTGAAAGAAGCCATTGTGCTGTATGCTTTGAGTGCATTTTTGTTCCAGTTATGATACCCTGGAGTAGGATTCATATATTCACTTTACAGAGAAAATCGTGACTTGGGTAAAGAACACTTTCCAGGATTGTAAAGTGAAGACCTCCTGGGGCTAGGGTCCACCTGGTTGGCCCAGCTCTGTCTGTCCCCTGGTGTAGCTGGCCACTGGTCTACACAGCTTTCAGAGCACTGGGCCACCAACAACTCAACTGCTTGCCCCGAGTGAGCACCCTGAAGACCACGCCCAGAGCTCCATCTCCTGGTTCAGTCCTCTCGTCTTCCCAGGGCCCCCAGCTGGGTCACAGCTCTAGTCTATCAGGAAGATTGGTGAAGGCTGATGGTGCTTTAATCCCCACAGGACCAGGAAGCTGCTGGTTTTGATACAATCTGAGCCCTGCGCAATGGTACAAAGGGCCTGAGTGATTCTCAGGAATGGTTAGAAAAGGTCTCCTTCTCCATTAATGAACATCAATCTGCAAACAGCAGAACTCCCCATGGAGGTAGTGGGTACAAAAAGTGGAATGCCCAGTGGACACAGAGGGACAGTGAGTGCTGAGTCTTGGAGGTGGCACTGGAGGCGGCACTGGAGGCAGCCTTCAGGGCTCTGATCTCATCAGCCAGCCTAGAACTAAGTAGAATGCAGGGCACCTGCTTCCCATCATGTCTTTTAAACTCCTGACCAAAATGCACCAGTTTCATGAAATCCTGCCCAATGCATCCTCTGGTTGTGTGTTTAAGGACTCAGAATTCCTTCTGAACTGCCATTAGCCCTGTAAATCCCGGGACTTGACTTGTCATCCATTCAAAGAGTACATTTGTCACTGGCCATAGAAGTTGTTCCTCATCATCTCTGAGTATTCACCTTTCACCTCTTTATGATTTTCAACAAGGCCTCCGGGAACAGGGCGATATTCTCTGTCTCTGCATTGCCCACATCTTGTCTGGTAGAATCTGAAGGGAAGTGACAGGTGGGGTATGTGGGGCTGGCCCTTCCAGCAGAGGGACTCATCTGTCCTCCACCTGCTGCCTCATGTGACCCCTGCTTGGCACTGCTCCACGCTGGAAAGTCTCAGAGAGCACAGTTTCAGGAATGATATTGCCACTTCCTGTGAGTGTGTGGATTTGCTCTCAGGAGGAGCTCGGAGCACTCTAGATCCAGTATTTTCCATGGCTGAATTTCTCTATGTTCTCAGCAGTATGAGGGGCTTCAGGGGGACAGTTGGGCAGGGGACGTCTATCTGTGGTTGTGAGTCTGTCTGCCTGCCATAGGGAGGGTAGGGAACAGTTTGGAGTCCTGGTCCTGGAAGAGGATCAGTATGTGTGTGCCCAGTGAAACATGCCACCCGGGTGTCCTGGGGGACCCTGAACACTGCTGCTCCTCCCTGAAACTCTGTTGGACCTGATCACATCCTACAGTTAACTGCTTTCCTATTTCAGTTTCTCTCTCTAAAGAGAAAAGACAAAGGAATATGGGGAAGGCATTTGTCATAACTTATGTGTACCAGGCCTCATCCTATCAAACTGGGACACTGCTGCTACTTGCTCTCTGCGCTGGTGGCAGCCACAGTTCACAAAGCCTCCACAGAGGACCTCAGTCAGACACAGTAGACAGATTACTCTGCTGAAAATGCCTCCCAGTCCCACTGGGCTGGAGCATAGGGCCTGCCCCCTTCCTACTATGATCCAACTCTTTATAACTCATGCCTACCCAGCCTCTACTTCCCCAGTGTCCCTTCTCTGGGTTTTCTGCACTGATGAGGGCTCCTCCTTTCCTGGACACTTTCCCTCATCCCGTCTCTCCTTCACCCACTGAATGCCTACAGAAACCACAGAACCATAGCTTTGGAATCACCCCCTTAGGAAGTCCTTCCTTCCTGCCTTGCTCAGACTCCCCCTTGCAGGCTCCATGAGCCCTGAGCTTCCTTACACCACCACAGCATTTTCTAACCACTCCTCCACCAGCCTAGGCACCTCTTGTCCAGGGCAGGAGCTGCACTGCTCACCCCATTGTTCCTCTGGGGACACTACCTGTTGTATGCCACATGGTCTGGAGTGCTAATGCCTCACATAAAGGCACTGTTAATAGCAGCTCCACTTACTAATCACCAGCATCCCAAGAGCCCTTCATCTAAAGTTACATTTTCTTTTAACACACAGGCAAGTCATAAGTAAGAGGAATTTTGTCTCCCGGTCTCCAGAGACCAAGCTGCTTTCCACCATACCATAACGACAAATTGCAGTTAAGAAGTTAAAACAAATAAATGTGACTCTGTTGATCCGCGACATGATTTGGGAACTCTTCTATCAGGGGAAGAAGAGTACTTTCTAATGGCAGTGGAGAGAAGTCACCCAGAAGCGTTAAAGAGGTGTAAGCCTTCTGAGGTTTTGCAAATGTTCATTGTTGATACTAGCATGCAGAGTTATTTAAATACAGAGTGGTATTTTGCTGAGCACAATAAATCCAATACCCCTTACAAAGAGAGATATAAAACAGACATCCACTTCCTTTCATCAATAATTCATATGCACTGCTTATTCATTCAGACAACGAATAGTAAGGCTTTAGGTTTAATTTTTCTTTTGAAGCATCACAGCGTTGTTTACTAGTTTTATGCTACAAGTTGATGAGCATTCAAAGAGAGGGATGCATGGCAGAATACAGAATTTTTAGGGCAAGGTAGCTGTTAGGGGAAAGAGAAATTGCACTCAGTTTGGATAATTAATCTATTTTTTAGCTGCCTCCACAGTTTTAAAGGAGAAATGGGAACTGAAGGTCAATAGTGAAAGTATTTCAATTATGCTTTAGTCTAGATTGATTCCATCTAAAACTTGCACTCAGAGGGAGGTGCTCAGATCTACTTGGAAGATTCCAAACTCAGCCTCTCTTTCCTGTTTGGGCATTCTGCCTTGAAACCACACCTCTCCCTAGCTTCATAGTAAAGCTGACCTTGACCTGAGGTTTTTGGACAGCCCTGTCCTTCTAGGGCAGTGCTGGCAAATCTTTTAGAGACCAAATACCCAAATTGAAACCCACTTGTTTTTCACAAAGTGCCAACAGTGCAATTCAACATGAATACTAAGATTTTAGTTTAGACAAAAACAACTCACTCTACTTGTGATGTTATGGCAGATGGGACTCTGTGTGTGTGCTGTGGCATGTATGCCATAGGTTTGCCTTCAGGGTTCTAGGGACTAAACTGGAACTTAAGACTCATGAGTTAATACACACTTTCTCCAGGTTACTGCCTAATAGTCTCTTGGGGCACAGTGTGGATAGAGAAAAGTCCCTCCCTCTTGAAGCTGGCATTCTACTGGGCGGATGGATGATGGATCACAACAAAAAATGTACCATCCTGGGACTGCGCAGGAATGGGGCTTGGTCAGGTGGAGAACTGTTGGGCAGGGCTGTTTAGCCACCAAAGGACAGAGGCACAGCTGTGTGTATGCCCAGAGGTGGGGCATTTGGGGTCAGCACAGAGGATGCTTGGGTGGGCAGGAAGAGAGTGGTGAGAACCCGGGAGAAAAGTAGTAATGTGAGGAGAGGAGATCAGCGAGGGTTGGATGAAGTCTGATGAATCCTGAGGATCTTGGCAAGGGCTGGGTCTTATTCTCATGTGGTGGGAGCCACCATGTGTCTGGTTCTAACTCTGAGCCTGCTTCTCCATCCATGGGTACTTCTTCCAGGCCCCCTTTTCTCATGCCCCACCGAGCCTGCAGAATGTGGACACTCCTCGCCCACCAGGACCCTCCAATTCTGCTGATGGGGCTGCAAGCTCCCGATCCCTGCAGAGCTGTGGTTCCTTTCTGTTGAGACTGGGGCTTCCCTCTCCATCCCTCTATGACTGAGAGCATCCTGAGGTCAGGGCACTGCTGCCCCTGGTAGAAGACCAGGTGACCACTGTAGCAGGAAGTCTGCTCCAATGAGGAACATGTAGGAAAAGGCCAAACTCCACGTAAGACGCCCACCATTCTTAATGATGATGCAATGACAATGACAGATGACATCACTGCACTCCATCCACTGGGTGATATAGCAGGGTTTAAGTAGTACTCAAGTGCACTTAACCTTTTCTGCCAACCTCAGAGGCTGGCACTGTTCCATTCATCGTGTTTCAGTCGGGGAAATTGAGGCACAGGGCAGTCAGGTTCGTTGCTCAGTGTCACAATACCTGATGAGTGGTCTGGTAGGGACCTTGCACCAGGATGTCTGACCCCAGAGCCTGGGCTCACTTCCATCTCACATGCTCCATGTCAGCAGAGGAGCCCTGTAGATGTCAAACACTGCTGCCTTTGTGGGAAATGGAACCCAGTGGAATAAAGACCAGCACTGCACCAGCTTTTCACCAACACACTCTTCATCTCTGTCTCTCCAGGACCTTAGGCCTTGACCATGGAAGGCACTGATACATATTTGATGAATGAATGAATGAATGGATGAATAAAAGTGCTTTGTGTAGGGTCCAGCAAATAGCAATTGATTGCTGCTATTATTAAGTTTGCTCATTGCTTATGCATCCTGTTCTAGGAAAGGTGGCCCGAGATGACTTTCTTGGTCAATACTCAAAGATACAGGGAAGTCACCGAAGAGGAAATTGATTCTTTTAGCTGCGCTATGAGGGCCAGCAAGGATAATACGCTAGGAGACCTTGCATTGTGTCCAAGTTTTCCCCTTCTGAATTTTTCGATCTTGTTTACCTTGCAGGTTTCTTGGGAGAAAGCGGGAGTTTTGCATAGTTGGAAAGCAATGTCCAAAAGTAAAATATCATTATCACTGTTTTCCTATTGCTATATTGCAGTTCTTCCCAGTCCACCCCCCATGGAGCTGCTAGGAGCTGCTGAGTGACACAAACAGGGACAGGGACAGAAGCTGTCCAGCTGTGATGGGCTCCTGCTGAGCCCTAGAGGGCTTTCCTGCAACCAGACACCACAACTCGATTTTGAAACAGATTCTAAGACAAAACCAAAAATAGAGCCTATGCCCACCATCATCACAACAATCAGCTTCTTGAGAAACACTGAAGTGAGCTCAACTACTGACTTGCTGAAAAGTAGTAGCCCATAAGAAACATAAAACAACAACAGAGTTTGAATTATAAGCCAAATATTATGCATGAATGCAATGCCTTATCTCTGAGGTTCGCCTTCCAAAATTTAATTAATTACTTATTCATTAATCCTTAGGGGTATTTCAGTAGTAAAAAGAACAGTTTAAGTCCCATCTTGCCAATGAATAGGTATGTGATCTTGTATAAAAAAAACTAACTTCTCTAAATATCAGGAACTTGTTTTCAATGGACTGATAAAGAAATACCTTGGGTTATATAGGGCATTGCAGTGTGTGTGCTGCATGCCTGGTACCTAAAGTATTTAGCAAATGGGGAGGTCTGGATAGAAACCTTCTTTGATCCTTTGGCATGGTTAACAATATGCAGAGTTTAGCAGGGAGTGGGGGTGTATGCCTATAATCTAAGCATTCAGGAGGCTGAGGCAGTAGTATCAGAAGTTTAAGGCCAGCCTTGGCTACAGAGGATGTTCAAGGCCAGCTTGGACTATGTCTCAGAAAGCCAGACAAACAACCAAACAAAAACCATACAGTTCCTAACAGCTGCTTAGATAGATCAGTGCAGAACAGTGAGAACATTTACGAAAAACCTCCCATGGTTAAAAAGAAAAAAAAAAATACATGTAGTGTGATCTGCATATGTAAGTACACATTTACATATATAATCAAAACACACATGCATACATATTGTTATGAAAGCCCATATATTGAATATTCTCAAGGTAAGGTCTAATTTGGTAGATATTTTAGTTCTCTAATAATTTTAAACTTCATTCTAGATGGGGCATGGACAAGATACAACTTCGTACCTGCTTGAAATCTCCATTTGAAATTATCTCTCAGGTGAGATTATGGGATCGGCTTTTGTTTAGAGCAGAGAAGGGACACAGTCCCTTTACATAAAGAAATGTGTCCCTTTTCATAAAGAATGCCAGGCCAGGCATGGGATAGAAAGTTGATGACCTCCATGGAGAAGTAGGCTACGCACTGAAATGCCTATTAAGTTTACAGCCTACACACAAAGGATAATAAATGTTTCAGGTGTCATTTTTCCTGTTTATGTGTCAATTCGAAGTCTCATCAGTAAATATGAAGATAGACCATTAGCCATTCCTGATAGTTGTACTCAAACAGGATCACTAGGAAGCCAGTAGCACTCTCTGAGTTTCATATGAAAATCTATTTCTTTTGGAGACCAATTTTAATGAAGATGCCGTGTTTTGTTTTTTAATAAATCTGACATTCAGGAGAGGTAGAAACCATCAGTGGCTCACTTGTCGGCAGCTAAATGACTTTTTCCACTGAACACTGTCATTAGCTGAATCTGGTCCACCTCATCTTTCCCAGCCTGACAGGTGGCTGGGAAATCCACCTGATTACCCGCTCAGGGAGCACCTGTCAGAGGCATAAAATCATTTCTTCCTGCTCTGTGAAAGACATTTGCAACTTTCTTCAGAGATGGTAAAATGCTCAGTATCTGCACACTTGACAGTGTTACGTTTCTTGAAGTATTTTTAAGGTTAATTATTAGTAACTCTATGTTTCATGCTAATTCATTTATTTTCCAAATGGTCTCAATTCTGGCCCATGATATTGTGGAAGAAAGACCAAGCTTTTGTTTGGTAGTGGGTTAGAGTCTGGTATGCATGACCCTGCACACTCCCTTCTGGTTTTCAGAAAGTAATCAGATGGGTACCAAGTTATTATTTAACTTGAATTGAACAGGCAGTGGTAGTTTTGGTCAATTTAACATTTCTGTTACTGGAAGTTGCCTTGTATAACTCCAGCGTTTTCTATTTCTGAGTATCAAGTCCTCTGCAATGCAAATGCATCTAAGCTACTTTGTGGATGCATGGATTTGAAGATCCTGTCAACAGGCCAGAGGTCTCAGTACCATGAGGTTCCCAGACCACCACCCACCACAGGCAAAACCTTCAAACAGGGGCACAAAGTTGAGCCAGCTCTCCTGATGAATACCCACTGGCTTCTCTTCCAAACAGCATCCTAGACCTGGTACCCACACACTCTCTGGTCATCCGCTCTCCTCATCTTTTTCCTCTGCCACTCTTACCAAATGACACAAACAATCTGAAGTTTCCAGTGGTTCTAGTGACAAAGAGGTGGCATTGCAATAAGGGGCCACACTGTGTGGGTCTTTTTTATAACTCATACAACAGCATGACACAGATATACTGTGAGTCAGTTCCTGTGTAGTTGTGTATAAAGGGACACAAAATACACAAAATGTTATTTTTCTCAGCATAATTATGGGATGTCTGTAAAGGTTAAGAGACTTGCCCAAGGTTACGTGGACTGGGAGGATGTTGGAAAATGCTCAAAGGAAGAGGACAGGAAGTAGGAATCATGAGAGACCTTAAAGCCTTGCCATTGTGACAGCATGGGTGAGCTTCAAGGACATTCTATTAAGTAAAGTAAACCAGGCACAGAAGGACAAATACCACATGGTCTCACTCACATGTGGAATCTAAGAAAGTTGATCCCATGAAGTTAAGAGTGGATTAATGGTTCCCAGAGGCTGAGGAGCAGGGACACACTGAGAAGGACCAATGGGTCCCACCCTCTGGTCACCTGCAGAAGTAGGATCTGACATCCATTGCACAGATGGGCGACTATCCTGCATTGCACATTTCCACACAGCTGGAGAAGATTTCAAATGCTTCTCACAAAGAAATAAGTGTTAAGTTGTTAGCTATGCCAATCACCCTGATTTGAGCATTACACAATGCAAATATGAATCCAAACTTCACATGGAACCCCCTCTGGTATACAATTACATGCCAGTCAAAAATAAAAATACAGGGATACCTCAGTTCACAAACTTAATTCTTTCCACAGTTCTGTGAGGTACCACTGGAAATCAAGAGGAAAACCTCTCAGAAAAAGAAATATCTGACCTATAGCAACTTCAAAATTCCAAGCATATAAAGAATTATTATGTTGAAAACAAACTTCTGCTCATGTTTCTCCCTTTGTCAAATCATCCAACACATGAAAACATAGCATGTGGTTATTAGGTTAAGTATGATTTTCTGAAAACAAATTATAGCCTTCATCAGTAACAGCCTCTGCTTTGTTACCTGAGTACAGTATCACGGGAACAGGTCAAAAGGGAGGCTGGGTGAGAACACATTGGGTACGATGGGGTCTGTCCAACTACCACTCCCTCTCTGATCTATCTGTGGTGCTGTCACTCATTCAGATCTCTCAATGATGTTGGAAAATGACTTTTTAAAATTGTCCCCTACCCTGGGATGGCCACTCAGTCCACACCATTCTCCAGGTTTCTGTACAGCTGTGATCACCCCATGACATTCCTGGGGCCATTCCTTGATGGCTATTGTCTGCTCCTGAGAGCAAGGTCTCTCGTTGGGGCAGTACTTGGCCTGGGAGGCAGGAAGTGCTCTACACAGTGACTGGCTGGATGTACCAGTGGGTTCTGTGCTTCCGGTAGGATGTGCCATGCTTCCTGCCCATTTTCATGAGCAAATGGGGCTATGTGGGCCCCATCTCCAAACATGGTAGCCCATGAGGCTGAGGCTGGGTGCCAGCACATGCACCAGGAGCCTTCTAGCCCCAGAGAAGGCACCCACCCTTTCTCAGTGAGGGAAGTCACCCCTGCAGAGAAGGGGCAGCTTCAGGTTCAGATGCCCCCTGGACAAGAGGAGAGAGGAGACATTGCTCAATCACTTGCTGAGAGCTCAGAGGAGGTGGAGGGCCTGTGGTGAGGGTGAGCTGCTCAGAAAGTGTAGGGAGAGTCTCAGCGCAGCTCAGAGACCAAAACTGCACACACCAGGCTTAGTTTGGTAGATATGGATTGAAAGGCTTCAGCAGCAGAGGTTCCTCCAGCCATTCCTGGCTGACCACACCTGTACCCACCTGTGACGAGCAGAGACAGCCAGCTTTGTACAATGAGCTCTGCCTGAGCCCCATTCAGACCAGCTGCATTGAAAGTGCTGGGCACGGGGCCTGGGTACCATCAATATCTCTAAAAGCTCTCCAGGGTATAGCAATGTGCAAGCCAGTTTACAAACCGCTGGAATCAAGTGCAATGTAAATTTCATTACCCAGTTTTGGAGTCCTTTCATGTTTCCAAAGGAAGAAGACTATTTTCAGAAACCCGGGAAAGAAGTGGAAGGAAACCAAGCCTGTGTGTGTCACACACAGACACAAAGCCCTGCCCACATCAGATATTATTTCCTTTCTATTAAGGGCTTCAAACTTCTAGATTTTTCTGAGAACTCTTGTACAAGATAGACAGCACATTCACAATGCCACCAATGGAATTTCCAGAGAAAGTTGAATATGACAGAACTCCATCTGCCTGATTTCCTCTTCTCTTTAGTGCTGTTGCTCTAACACCATCAATAAAATCTAGGAAATAGGAGTCTGAAGGGCCCCTATTGCAGCAAGCTAAAACAACTGTGAGGACACTTTCTAGGTCACCATGTAGAAGAGGACTGGTATCTACCTCTGCCCCCTTCCAATACCTGGCCATTCTTGTGAACAATAACAACTTAATGCCGCTCCCTGGGGTGGTTGCTTTCCTGTGAGGCTCTGTGTAGAAAGGGGGTGGGGGGCTGAGATTAAGCCAGCGATGCAGACAGGTGACCCCACCACATGCCTCCCATTTCACTGACTTCAAGTATCATAGACTGTGAAGGAAAGATCCCTGGGCTGTTATTGGCAACATATTAAGAGGAAGGTTTTCTTCTGGGAAATGTTGTTTGGTGTCCGGAATTTTACGCTTGACTCTTTTCATGATAATAAGCAATGATCAGTTTTGCACAAAAAAGTTACAGGTTTTCTCAACACATCTCTTTGGCCTCCTTAATTATTTCATCTTTAATAAGCACAACAGAGATCTGTGGTTGTTGTTACGCCACGTCTTTAATTTAAGTGATGATTACATGCTTGAAAGGCAGGGCCGTGTTTCTGTGGTTCAACATGTGTGTGTGTGTTTGTGTGTGTGTTGGGGCAGGGTGGGAGCAAAACCATTTTCTGTGAGCTAAAAACTCAGCTGGATGTTCCAATAAACTAGTAAAAGCCAAGTGCTACTTTCAGAGCACATCTAAAAAGACACTCGTGATGATGTTGGCGATCACTGACATTTACCAAGTACTGAACATGAGTCGGGCTGTGTGCATGTGTGCGTGTGTGTGAGTGTGCATTCATTGTTTTAAATGCATGCATTTCTTTCATCCTCTTGCTAAACTAGTAAGGTAGGTATTATTATTATTCCTACTTTACAGATGAGAAAACTAAGGCACAGAGGTGGGATAACTTGCCCACAATGATTCAGAACTACCAGAAAAAAATACATATAACCCATTTGAGTCTTTGCAGAAAACCCCGATATTTCTAAGAACATTAGCTGCTATCTTATCAGACCCTGAGCAGCTTCTCCTTCCCACTGACCCATTTCTCCTGGAGAACAAATGAAGTGACTCAGTCCTTTGCAGACAGTACACCTTCTGTCTTGCTGTATAAAATCTACCCTCTTCAAGTTCAAGTACCAATTTTCCATGAAGTCATCCCACGTACTCAAATACAACAAGCTTTAAGAACTCTGTGTCCCTTTAATTCCACAAAATGTTCTCTGTCATTAAGAAATATCAGCCAAGTGGTTGTTGTAGGTATATATCATACAAAAGTATTTTAAATTCCTTCCTGAAGACACACAATGCCTGGTCAATTGAGGTCTCTAATAAACAGCTCTTTACTATTGTGTCTTGAACTACAAAGAGTTGTGAACATCTTGTGATGTTCTTGGGGGGGATGCATACAAGAGAACGGTGGAGGCTGGGAGAAAGCTGTGAAGTTTTACTCTCTGTATTGCAGTTTCTGGAAATGACTCTTCTCCAGTCACCACACAGGACTTGAAGTCAGTTTTATACTCAGGCGATTTGGTGACTGTCATCCTTGATGGAGCATGGTCTCTGGATGTACATTTCCACTCCAGACACCAACACAGGCAGTTCCAGGTCTCCCTAATCTGATGTTTTGAACCTTAGTATGCTATGGCAAGTGGTAGACTCTACCACTGCACTAGCCTAAGAACTGGTAAATGCAGAGACACATTTAAAATATGCAGGGACCACAAACTAGGTGATCAAATCCATTTCAAAAGATGGCTCAGAACTGCAATTGTGGACAGCGCAGTTGTGGGTTGGGCTTATAGCACATAACCCGACCTGGGGGACCACAGTGTGTCCCCTGTGCCCCAGACAATAAGGAATTCAGGGGTTTCCTTTAAGACTAAGGTATGTATGGATGATAAATGGTTATGCAATGTAATTTGCGTTTCCTTCCTCCCACATGACAAACAACTGTCCTTTTGTGTGCGTGCGTGTGTGTGCGTGTGTGGATGGGTGCGTGCATGCGTGGACTATTTAGATAAGCTGCAGCTTGTTCTTTTATTCAATGTGAGAAAATAAAAATTCTTATATGGGCATGGAATATTTTTCATAATAGACAACCAATGAAAAACAAAAACACAAGGTCGCACATCATCTGGGGACAGACATGACATTTAAAAAACCACTGCAGACCCTCAGGGAAGACAAGTCAGTGGGATGCTAAGCCTTAGGATGCAAAATTCATTTTCACCTGAACTTTCCTGATAGAGCACAGTGCGAGGAAAATGAATTGCTTTTTCACCTGACAAAGAAAATGCAGGCAGCTGCTCTCCAACTTCAGTTCCCAGAGGGCTGAAGACAGAATCTGCCATCTGCAGAACAGCTTTTGTTCCACGGAAAGCCCACAATCCAGGATGTTTAAGTGACTCGCCACAAAGGGAGACTGTCCCCCAGGGAGGACATCCTGATTGCGGTGGTTAATATGTACATGTTTTTTGGTTAATCATTGATTCAAAACCCCCTAGACATGAAAGACTGGTAAACCTTTCTTGTTGACAAAGGTACGTCCAATAGGAGGTCGTGAGAATGAGTCTACTGGGAAAGAGATAACCAAGAGGGTCACATAACAGAAAAGACCAGGGAAAGCAGGCAATGTTGATCTCATATTGAAAAGTGGCAGCTGGCCCCTGTCTAACTTATTCTAATTAATACAGCCGTCACCACATGCATTTCTGACACCAACTCTGAGTGGAAAACTCTTAACCAAAGTCTTATTTCCTTATACATGAAACCAGGCAGGTCCAGCAACAGTGACTATGAACAATAAGACTGCATGCAGGTGCATACCTTCACCTCCTGGTTGGTAAAGACCTCCACGTCCACCACACAGGCGACCAGCGTGGAGACATCACAGTCCATGCTAGGGGCTGGCATCCCCTCCCGAGTTCGCAGTGAAGACAGGCACCCTGCGCTGGGCGTGGAGGGCAGAGGCTCTGGAGGGCAGGCGGGTGGTGCGGGGCTGGCCCGGAGGCTGCCCTGCTCTGGAGCACGGGCACCTGGTGCCCACTCCCGCTGCACACAGCCCTCGGTGACTGAGGCGCACAGGGGAGGACCGAGCGGTCCGGCTCGCTCATGGCAATGACATCACCGCCGAGACTGACACAAGCTGAAGCTGGGTTTTTTTTTTTTTTTCCCCCTGCAAGCCTTTTATCTCCAGGCAGCGCAGTGGAGCAAATTGAACATGATTATGTGCTAAATCTGAACTCCAACTAAATCAATTCAGGCAGCGTTAGCGAGGAACTGAGTCATAGCTGTTGTTTCAGCCGGGTGCTTGTGTTTGCAAAAAAGCAGGGGTTGGCTGGGGGCATCTGACACCAGAGGTTCTGCTCTGGCAGGACGGGTGAGCATAATTCTGAAAGGAGCCTCCTGGGGCTCAGGTTTGACAATTTTCTGCCTCGGAGATAAGCAGGAAGTTGGAGCATTTCGCAAATGACTTGCCTCCTGTTAATTGCTCCGTGCCGCTCGGAGCAGCCGTGCATGTTCTGGGCATCCTAATGCATCCCAGGCATGGACTGAATAGAAATCCATTCCCGGGGTGACTAAAGAACTGGTCGACTGTTATTTCGGCAGGCTGGTAAGAGGAGATAATTAGTGGTTGGTGGCAATTCTACTTGAAGCACACAAGTGAAGACCTGTAACTTGTAAAAGCATCCTTATAAACTCAGGATTTCAGACTGTCTCCAAGGTCATTCAAACCAAAGGCAAGCAGTGGAAAAGTGTTAAAGCAAATGCCTTGCCTGGGGACAGATGGCAGAGTCCCTGATGTGGGTCACTGTCAGAGCCTTGGGCACTACTTCATCTGAGACTCTGGACAGAGCCCTTTGCTTTCTTGGCCTCTTTCTCTTAATTGTGAAGACTTGAAGGGCTGTGGCTAATTTGCTTTGTATTTTGAGCTCCTAGCAGAGAAAGGCAGGCATGAGAAGATGAGACATGTGTAATGATTCAATCAAACAGGAGTATCCTTCTTTCACAGCGAGAGAGAGCAAGGGGGGAATATCGGATTGATTTTAATTTTGCCCTTGCTTATGCAAGTCCCAGTAGATGTCACTGACAGCCTAGCAGGAGCTGTCCCCAGGGAGAACACAGCTCCCTCTCCAGTAGCCATAGGAACATTATGATTTGTTTTTTTTTTTTTTGGAGGCAGGGTCTCTTGCAGCCTCGAACTCATGGCAATCCTCCTGCCTCAGCTTCCCGAGTGCTGGGATTACAGGTGTGCACCACCACACCTAGCAGGAATGTTATGATTTACAACAGATTGGTACCTCTCCAGCACATGATTGCACAAAGCACTCTAATTTCACACGCAAACGCAAAAGGTGACATTTCAGTCGGAGTGTGGAAGTTTGGTCATTGGATCACACTTGAGCACAGCATTCCCTTCAACCAGGCATTTTCCATGCTAAAAAGGATTTGTCCCCAGACAGACCTTGGACTAATGTCATGGCTTTCCCATGTTCTGAAGCACCGTGGGAAAAAACAGTCCTGTGTGCATATAACTCAATATCGCTTTCCGAGGGATGACTGTGTGCAAAAGATAAAATGACAAAAAAAGCAAACTTCATTGTCATCGTCTTCTGCATAAAATGCAGGGCGATGATGAGAAGACAGCACTTATCTAGTGACAAATCAGTGGTGACAGAGGCTGGGGAAAGTTAGAAGCTGTGTTACAAAGGCAGGAGGGCAGCGAGGAGGGCCCGACCTCCGCTCTGACCTTGAAACATGGCTACAACTTTGGCAGGCAGAGGAGTAAGCAAAGCCCTCTAGCTAGGGAAGAACGGAATGGAAAAGCTCTTGTGGTGAAGAAAGAATAAGATGTCTGTGGCACGGCACATTAAGGGTTAGGATGAAAGCCTGAAATATACAAGGAAGCAAAAGCCAGGTGATGTCAACCTTGTGGGGCCTGCAGTGCCCACCTGGCTGACCATGAAGGTCCAGGCAGAGTTGCTGAGTAGGTTCATGGGGTTTGCATAATTACAGCCAAAATGGAAAGTGTACACAAATACAAGCATGTTTCTCAATACCATTGGCATCTGTTCAAGAGGTCAAGCTGAAATGGACATTTTTTCATATCCTGAAATTTATTTAAGGTTTCCCAGTACAGGCATGGTGAAAAATGTCCAGCAATCCACTGTCTGGAATGAAATATTCTGATTTGTAGTGTTTCAGATCTCTGTGGTGTATTTCTAGGGGCCAGAAAAATGTCTGACACTTGGGAGGTCCTCTAATAAACACAGGAAATACAAATGGATAAATACTGTAAATGAGTGAATCTGAAAGAGCAGATACAAAGACAGAAATCAACAGAGATGTCTCCTGACCTCTAGGGACAGGGTGGTTCTTGCAAGGGATCCATGCGTGTGTCTGGAGATCACACCATGAATCTGACAGTAGAGTCCTGATGTGGACAGCCCCACTTAACTCATCTGATCAGAGTGTCCCAGCAGTGGCCCAAACGACTGCCCTTCCAGACTTCAGAGAGGGAAGGGGCAAGGTGCGACACAGATGCCTTCCCAGGGTCGCCTCTCCTTGCTTTGGGCTGGCCATTCTCAGAGGCCTGACAGCTGAACTGGTGCTGTCCCCTCCACTTGGGCAGCCCATCCTCCTAGAGGTGGTGATGACAGCCGTGGCCACGTGGGCTTTATTAATGAATGCAGAAGTCCCTGTTATGCACTGGGTTGTCTGAGGCTTGGCTTACTCTATACCCTACCGCGGATCACTTAGGACTCTTTGTACTAGAGAATTTCAACATACTCAGAAGTAGTGCACAATGATCCCTCAGGAACCCATGCCCAGGTACAGAAATAACGAATGTGGGGGACCCGATGGCCTCCTGTGCCTGTGTCCTGAGTGTGGGCCCCCAAACAATGCCTCTGCATCACCCAGGAACTTGGAAGGACAGGTTGTTAGCCCCGCCCACTTCCATGCTCAGATTATTTTGAAGCAGATGTCTGATATCATTTCATCTGCAAATATTTAAGCAGATATCACTAAAAGACAGGATTCTGTGCAATGAAAACACTTACCATCACAAGCTCCAAAAAGCAAGAATAACTCCTTTGTAACCCCAACCCCCTGTTGGCACGCACATTATTTCTTCAGCCACACAGGCACATCACATCTGCTTAGCCCCAGCCCTCTCCCACCCCCGACCCATCCTCCTTTCTCTCCTGTCTAACAGTGAGTTTGCTTGTGTAAAGTGGGGCCTGGACTCCTGTGTCTCTTGTGACCATTTGAGGTCACAGTGCTTTTTTTCACCTGTAATTTTTTTCGTTCCGAGTTTTGTTGTTGATGGCAAAGACTCATGCTTGTTGTCAATTACAATTTCTGGGTTTTCTTGGTGAGCTACACATAATGTCATTCAACTGGTTTCTCTGCTACCTGCAGGCTAGACCCAGAGGCTGAGATGCAGGTGTGGCACAGGCCCTGCAAGGAGAGTGTGGTGTCCAGCCCTCGGTGGGTACCTGATGCCCGCTGTCCTTCTACTGTGGCATGCATGGGCCTTTGTGTTCACTGCCTGCACCTGCTCATTTGCTAGGAGTTGCAAGTGATGGTTGTCCTTCAACATTTATTCCTGTTTCCCTACTATCTTCCAAAGATAATGGAAGTTTATCCTTTCTTTCGAAAGTATCATTATAAACTCTTGGGTTAGACATATTTGATGGGTTTCAATTCATTGTAGTTTTATCTTACTGAAGTTCACATTGCCTATCGTGGCTGGAGGGAGTGTAATAAGGTTGGTTCCCGAGTCCTTCCACCAGATCCCAGAAGTCTTTGCCTTCTGGTATGACAAGATGTTCCAATCTCATCTTGTTCATTTCCTGCCCCAGATAAGGAGTCAGGCATTTCTCCAAGGAGCCTCAGTTCCATTTAGTAAGTATTTCAGCCTATTTTAAGATCACAATCTATATATTTAGAGACGTTCTTTGTACTGGGCTGGGTATTGTTTACAAGCCTGTTCCATGGACAGAGCTAGGGAATATACAAATGCATTTTAAAGATAACGTGCCTCATGAGTTTGGACTGATAATTCCAATTCAAATCCAGGGCCACAAGCCTTCAGCTCAACCTTATCTGTCTGACTCCTGTATCCCTTCCTTCTACACCATCCCCCTTGGTTCTTACCAGCCACATTTACCTTGTCCCATACTAGATGAACAGCAACTGCAGAACCACAGTATAAACACTAATAAGAAGAGCTTAAGAAATTTTTCTAGTTCTTTTGGGCCTTAGGATATATTTCATTTAAAAAGTACATATTATTTTGTTTTATAGTTGTTTGGAAGAATTCCTCTATTCTACTAGGTAGATATCAAGTTAGGCTCATCTATTTCATTTTACTGCTACTAATTCCTAAGGATTGCTTCTCCTTTGAGATGTAATTTTGCTTTATAATTATATAAAGTATTTACATGGTTCAGAATCAAAACTGCAAGTCTACAAAGAAATTTAGGTTCTATTCCTGGTCTCTTTCACTACATCTCCCTCCTGCATACTTTACTGTTTATCTTTTCTTTTATTTGTAAAAAACACCAAGACAGACAAACAGGCGCACACACAGACAGAAGACGCAGACACAGACACAGACACACACACACACACACACACACACAGTGGGTTGTAGAAACTAGTGTGCAGCTGTCTTACCAACAAGCTGAACACAAATGAAAACAAAGCACCTCAGGGAGTTGAAAGAAATGTAAATGAGCTAAATCCCACAAACCCACAGAGTGTTTCCCATAGGAGAAGAGGTGCAGGCTTGCTTCTATCCTTAGTGTCGTTGTGAGAGAAAGAAGCTGCCTCCATGGAGAAATGCAGGGAAACTGGATGAACTCACAGTCAACTTTTACAGTTTAAACATGTGCTACATGACTGGATTAGAATCCCAAAGAGCTCTGTCCAAAGAACAAGCGTACTTTACGTAGGCCTGACCTAAAATGAAAAAAAAGGTGTATGGAAAACCATGAAATATTCTAGGACATGTATAATTAGCATCCTAAAGTAAGAAAATGGTCAAGTATGTGAAGAGATAATGGCACAAGTTTCCTCCAAATTGATACATAAATCTAAGAAGACTGTTAAATAGCCATACTTAAATGCCATAAAATTCTTACTATTAAAGAGAAAATAGTAAAAGAAAAGGAAAAAGACATTAGATAGAGGGGAACAATAATAAGAATTATGTCTGACTTTTTTTTCAGAAATAATAGTGGCCAGGATATACGTCTATGTATAGAATAATGCATTTGAAGTCAAGACAGCAAAAGATACATTATCGATCTAGCTTTCTACATGCAGAAGAAAAAAAGACTTTTGTGTATGAACCAAACCTTTATTTACTACATGAAAAGAAGTGAAGGGTCACATACTGAACAATTCATTTACTTGAAATGTCTCTCAAAGTGGACGAACAGGTGTTTGAACTGTGCACATAAAAAAGAATACTCTGCTAAAAGACCTGAGGGGCCATTTGGGACATGGAATTATTCTAGAACAGGACAGTGATAATGGTTGTGTAACCACATATGTTTATTAGTCACTGCATGATATGCTTGAAGTTATGCCTTGATACAATTATTAAATAATGTAAAGGCTAAAACATTTTAACACAAAAAAAGCAAAACTGACTCACCTACTTTCCATCTAAACTACTAGAAATGATTAAAAATTTCCTTAGACTGAGGAAAATGATTAAAAGGATGGGAATGAGAGCAGCGGAATGAGTGAATTTATGGGTGAAGAGAAAAGCTTTTAAGGGAAAATATCAATAATGAATTGTGGCATTTCAGCATATGTATGCAGAAATAAAATATTTAACAACGAGGGCACAGACATCAGGGGTGTGTGAATAGAATCCTACTATTGCAATAGTCTTACTTTGTGAAGCTGTATGGTATTAGATAAAAGTAAGCTGTGGTAGGTTAAAGATGACTCATGTTTTCTTTAGACCAGAGCAGCAATTGTAAAATAATAAAATAAGTAGCGAAAAAGTTCACGAGAAAATCAAACAGGATAATAAAACAAGAAATAATTTAAAGAGAAGGCAGAAAAGGAGGAACAGGGATATAGATCAGGTGGAACAAACTGAAAACAAATGCCAAGATGATAGATTTGACCCAACCATACTGATAATTACTTGAAATGCAAATGGGCTGTCAACATTTAATTAAAAGAAATTATTAGGCTGGGTACTACAACTCAGTGCTACAGTGCTTGCTTTGCATGTGTGAGACCCTGGGTTCCGTGCCCAGCACCACAAACAAACAAACAAAAATCACACTAAGTAAAAAGAAGAAAAGTCTCTTTCCCCTTCCTCTTCTCCCTGACCCTCAAAGATATATTCTAAAACTGAAGACTCAGACTGATTGAAAGTAAAAGGTTAAACACATAAACCATGCAATCAATAAACGTAAGAAACTGGGATTGCCTACACCAGAAAAAGATTTTTATTTTATTTTTTTATTTTTTTATTTATTTATTTTTTTTTTTGTGGCACTGGGGATCGAACTCACAGCCTTGCACCTGCCAGACAGGCGCTTAAGCTGCTGAGCCAAACTCCCAGCCCTGGTTTTTCGAGGCAGGGTCGCACTATGTAGCTCAGACCGGCCTTGCGCCACGTTGTAGCCCAAGCCGGCCTCGAACTCACAACGCTCCGCCTACCTCAGCCTCCCGAGTGCTGGGATTAAAGGCGTGCGCCACCACGCCCGGC
>RJWM01034337.1:0-19799 GCA_004363535.1 Dasyprocta punctata | reverse complement strand
TGTATCTCTTACATTGGTTTGTTTTGATTGGTTTTATTCTGTTATATACTCTTTAAAATAAAAAAAATTAAAAATTAGAAAAAAATAAAACTAGGACTACAGGTCCCATTTGACCCAGCCATCTCCCTTCTTGGTATTTTCCCAAAAGAATTAAAAGCATCATACCACAATGATATATGTGTACCCATGTTTATAGAAGTAGTTTATAATAGCTAAATCTTGGAAACAACCCAAATGCCCATCAACCGATGAATGGATAAAAGAGGTTGTTTTTCATATAATGGAGTACTAATCTGCCATAAAGAAGGATAAACTTGGGACATTTATTGCTCAATGGGTGGAACTTGACGTCATACTCTTAAGTGAAATAAGTCAAACACACATGCGTAAATATCACATTGCATCACTAGTTTGAGAAACTGAAAATGTACAAGGGATATAGTGAAAAGGGAAGAAACTGCTCAAAAGCAAATGGGAACTAGAGAGGTGGAAAGGAAGGAAGGAAAAAGAAAAATGAGAAAAGAGGGATAAAATAGAAAGAAACCTTCATAAATAAGGAAGGGAAGACAGGTTGAAGGGGAGGAGGGAAACGGGAGGGGGAAAAAGGCAAATCAATGTGTTTAATGTACAGGTACAAATTCCCTATGATGAATGTGATCATTGTATATACTTAAACTGTACCAATAAACTTAATTAAATTAAAAAAATAGAGATGTGGAGGCGAGAGTCAGAGCTGACAGCAAGGAGGAGAAGGTTCCTGAGTACAGTCACCAGGTACATGGACAAGAACTACAATCCTAGGAGGACACACTGCAGTGTGGATCAGCTTAGATTCCCAGGAGATGGAGTTCTAAAGCAAAGGTTAGATGCAATCCTTCTATATAGCTTGGACACCTGTGAGAAAGAAAAGATGGAGGCACAAAAGAACAAATGTGCTGGTACCAAATGCCCTACACATGTGCTATCCAAGTTCTCACTGGTAACATATCCACCTTTCAGGTCCACACACCTTCAGAAATCTTTAAATTGTGACAAACCCTATTTCCTTAGAAATTTTTCAATGCCAGTTTGTGAGTTAGCAACAAACTTTTTTCATATGTATACTTAGGGACACTCATCTGAACACTTTAGAAGTCCAGAATGTTAGAGCTCGTAAGTCTATAATCACAATGAAAGTCATCCTATCTTTTTAAACAATAAAGAGAACAAGAAATATTCTTCTTTACCTAGAAGAAAATGTTCCTCATTAAAGAAAACGTAGAAGCAGGAAGATAGGTCTTATTTTATTTTAAGAAAATGGTACAAATTCCCTTAATTTACAATATTTGTAAACATTTTAATTTGGCTTGCATTATATGGATGATAAGTAAAGTTAATAATTTATCATCAGAAAATACTGCTATGTGCCAGTTATTTATCAAAAGTATTTTTGACATTTTTGTGTTTACTGGTTTTCCTCCTTTGTGGGTAAAAATGCTGACTTGAATAATAATTATTCTTGTAAAATTATTTCTATATAATTGCTCTCCTTAGCCTTCATGGACACAGAATGTTAATGAATATCCTTTAGTTAAATACATACACTAATCTGACACCACTGTAGGGGCAGAGTCAGTAAGTAAGAAAATTAAATAGGGGCCTTCTTAGGTCTGCTAGCTAATCCTGACTAGAAGGAGTTTATAACAAACTCTACTAGAAAAATTCTCCTGGGAAGTAGAACAAGAACTGGGATCGAGGAACAGAGGATAAAACAGGTAAAGAAAGGCACCAAATGGCCTTGGTACTTGCACCAAAAGGACCAAAAAATGAGATGACAGGACACAGAGAGAAAGCAAAACACACAATGTGTTACCTCCAATAAAATACAGAAAAAATGAGAGGGGAGGCTAATTTTAAGGCAGTATGTACTCATGCCTATATATACACACACACACACACACTTGAGTCACTACATTATTCATTCTAGGGTCATTATAGAGTACAGTACAAATCCACTGCACCCTTACTAACTCTAAGCTCACCATGAATAAGGTATCCCATTGCCAATTAGCTGCCACCCACGGATAAGACCTTAAGAAGTATGTCTAGAACATGTAATCAAACATATAAAAAAAAAAAAAACTACACATAGACCACTGGAAGAAATAACATTAGGCAGAGGTGCCCAGAAACCAATCTAGATATGACAAATTCTGGGGTGTTGGAGGTGTCACTCACCCTCTATAAACACATCTGGGAACAAAGGGGTTACAGGTCCTCCATCTTCCAGGAGACCCCTACTTGGACTCTTTCTCATCAGGGCAGCTATCTATCTTCTCCTTTTCTCTCTCTCCCTTTTTGTAAATAAAATGTCTTCTTTTCATTAAACTGTCTCTCTAAATTTTTTTAATTGGGGCTGAGTTTGTGATCCAGGTGGGCTGCTGGGACAGCAGAGCAGTGGTGGTCATCCTCCAGATGGGACATCCTCCAGATGGGGTTCTCTGATCAGCAGCCAGACTGATACCACTAACCTAAAATATGGAATAACTGCACGCTTCACTATTACTGGTTCTAAAAAAATAAAATGTTAGTGACACTTTAAATTTTTAAATTTTATACAGCTTCATTTTACCAAAACCACTGACTCTTGGCAATGTATCTTATGGAGACATTTTTTATTCTTTTTATGGGGATATTTTTGCATTATGTCATTATTATGTATATCTAAAATGTGTGAGAAGCTGCAATGGGGATGGGGGTGGGGGCTCCCTCTTCACTTCCCCATCCTCTTCCCTCTCCATCCCTCACCCAGCAGGAAATCCTCAGCTATCTTCTTGCTCCCCAGATCTCCACCTTCCCAGGCCCAAAAGCCCCCACAGTCTCTTACTGTGCACATCATCATCCACCTGCCCATCTTCCTCAACAGTCATGGGCTGAGCAGCACACAGAAATTTCTGATGGCCGGGAGTTTGGCTCAGTGGCTTGAGTGCCTGTTTGGCAGGCTCGAGGTTGAGAGTTCAATCCTCGGTGCCGCAAAAAAAAAAAAAAAAAGAAAGAAATTTCTGATGACTTCTGCAATGAACAGGGACATTGTGTGCTTGGTCACTTCTAGGCTGCAGGAGGATGCTGACAGAAGAGTCTCGCAGAACAGCCTGGCAGAGCTGACCAAGCTCAGGAGCAGGACAGCCCTCAACCGGCAAGCTATCTCCCAAAGGAGGCAAATGCAGAGGACAATCACCCGGCAGATATCCTCTGACCTCATGAAACTGCTGGTCACCGAGGAGTGGTTTAGTGACATCAGTCCTCAGACCATAAGACAGTTGCTCAACACTGTCTCTATGACAGAGCGGTTACTGAGAGACAATCAGATTACTTTCAAGTAGGACCGGCTCGTGAGCTGGATCAACCTCACTGAGCAGTGGCCGTACTGGGCCTTGTGGCTCATCCTGTACCTGGAGACTGAAGGTGTTCCTGACCAGATGACCTTAAAAACCATCTATGAGAGAATATCAAAGAATATTCCAGCAACTAAAGATGCGGATCCCTGCTTGAGATCAATGGAGACATAAGAAACTTTGAAGTGTTTTGTCTTCAAAGACCCCGGTTCTCATGGGGAGAGATATGAAAACCTTTCTGCCATGCACGGTGAACCTGGACCCCAAGCTTCTGGAGATTATTGCAGATTTACGCACTGCCTGGGAGCAGATCAGCATAGGAACCCTCGCCTACTCTCCACTGCCCCTGCATGAGGCTGCTCCTCAGGGGCCATTGGGGTATAGCCAGGCCCCCTCCATCAGCTCATCCTCCATGGCCTTCAACAGGCCCTTTGCAGGCAGGGTGGTGTCCCCGCAGCCCCACAGCAGCTACTACATCAGCATGATGGGCACCCAGCACCCCTTATGCAACAGGCCATTCTTTGCCCCATACCTTTACACACCACAGTATTACCCTGGTGGTTCCCAACATCTCATCTCACGTTCATCTATAAAAACAAATTTGCCTCTCAGAGAGCAGAGCAGTGGCCTAGGGTCAGGCCCGGCCACAGATCCAGTGTTCTCCCTGAGCTCCATGAATGTAGATGCTGTGTGTGAGAAGCTGAAGCAGATTGAGTGGCTGGACCAGAGCCTGCTGCCACAGTACTGTGCCACCATCATAAAGGCAAACATAAATGGCTGAGTGTCGGCCCAGTGTAACATGGATGAATATGAATTTTGGAGACTGGCACCTTTTCAAAAGCACAATACTAGAAATTGTTGGGAGCTGTTGAAGCTAGAAATTGACCTAGGGCATGACCCAGACATGACCCTACCAAAAAACAAAGCGCACCTGTGTCAAACATGCGATAAGGTTGCAACAGCCCCAAAAAACGACCAAGCTCCTAGACAATCCAACCAATGGGTTGCTAGACAGAGGGGCTGAAATTGAAGTCATTCTTCCTGGTATAGAAATAAACATGCTGCATTGGTTGAGCAGTACCTTTCCTCCCATCAGGAGGATAAGGGCTCCACCTGACCCTAACTTTGTCTTTTCTTTATTTTTCTCATCCCCAAGAACCTCAGGAGCTGCATGGGTCAGGGTAAGAAATGGGACATTCAGTGAACCATGTGGTCTCCAAAGACCCGTTTCCTCACTGAGAACACCAGCACTGCAGCTGCCCACAGGGAGTCTACCCACCAGTCCTTGCACATGTTGCTGCGGCACACTGAGCTCCCCGGCCAGGTGCCCTACACACTCAATTTGAGCTTCAAGGAGCCCAACACGCTGGGCCTGGATGAGGGGGCCCCGAGGCACAGCAACCTGAGCTGGCAGTTACAGACTCACTGCACCCCAAGTCTGTGGAGTCTCAACTCCCAGAACTCCAACATTAAGATCTCCAAGCTCATGAAAGACGAAGAAAATGCCATCATTGAAATAGATAGATCCTCCGATGACCCACATTAAGTCCACTCGCATCTCGCCACGGCTTCCTCTCCAGACCGAGCTGGAGAAGACAACACCTGCAACAGGAGACCTGGCCACCAGCTCTACAGCCTGGGTGGCACCGTGGCAGGGCTCATGCTCTGGACCCACCTGCCAGGAGCTGCCAAGCTGCATCCTGGCTGCACACCTCCATCCAGGTGCTGCCCTCTCCCTGTTGACTCTGCCCCCGTGTCTACAGAGCAGATTGCCTGTTGTATTTTCATGCAAATGCAGCTCTTCATGTTGAAACAAGCTGTTTTCTTTCTGAAAAAAAAAAGAGAACAACTAAGACCAAATGGTCCAGACACATTTTCAGTGTCAACTTGTGGGGTGCTATTTACCCATATTCAGAACCTAAATCAGCACATGCTCATCCACTCAGATATTAAACCACTTCAGTGTGACTGACCACTGAGGGGAAAAAGTTCACCAGGGTTTACTCGCTAAAGATGTAGCAGTAAAGCATGAAGTGATTTCCTAGTTCAGACTACTGGAACCAAGAGCAAGAAGAGACCCTTGTTTGGTATGATCTTGGAGCGCACAGTTTTGAAAGCAACTCCACTGTTTAAATGTCGGTAATTTCACAGGTCTCCTCTATCCAGAAGTGAGAAAGCACTTTCACCTTGGGATGTCTTTCTGGGCTGGTAGAAAAGGAAGAAGAGGAGGCAGAGAAATTAGGGAACCAACACCCTTCACCATAGCATTGAAAAAAATGCAATACTTAGAAATTAATGTAACAAAGGAGGTTAAAGATCTATACATTGAAAACTATAGTACTCAGAAAAAGGAGATAGAATAGGATATCAGAAAATGGGAAGATATTCCTTGCTCTTTCATAGGAAGAACCAACATAGTAAAAATGGCCATACTTCCCAAATTATTATCCAGATTTAATGCAATCGCAATCCAAATATCACTAGTATGGTTCACAGAACTAGAAAAAACAATCCTAAAATTGATTTGGAACCAAAAGAGACTTAGAGTAGGAAAAACAATCCTAGGCAATGAAGGCAAACCAGGGAACGTCAGAGTCCTTAGCTTGAATTATACTACAAAGCCACTGTGATAAAAATAGAATGATACTGGCAAAAACAAAAACAAAAAAATCTTGACTATGATATGCCTGGCAGTAATTTTTTTTATCATTGCTAATTGGAGTTCTATATGCCTCACTTATTTGTATATCAAGTTCTTTTTCTCTACCATGAAAGTTTTCTGACACGATGTCTGTAAGGATGTTTTTAACGTTATTTGTAGTATTTCCTGCTTGTTCACTGACTCTGATTAATCTTATGCTATTTTTCTTTGTCTCATCAAGCAGCTACTGTATTGATTCCTCATGTTCTCTTGCTAGTTTTGAGAAATCTTTCTTTTCCTGGTCATTAACTGCAAGCCTGTCTTCAATATCTAAGATCCTGTCCTCACACTGGTCTAGTCTGCTTTGAATACTTTCAATGGGAGTTTCTATTCTCCTGAATATCTGCTTGAATCTGCTTTATGGAATCCATTTGTTTCCTGTGTTGTACTTCCATGATTTGCTTAAGTTCATTTATTTTTTTGTCTGTGTCTGCTCTAACATCACTAAGCATGGTGTGTATTTTAGTAATCTCTGTGGTTATTTGAGAGATTGTTTCAGATTTCATTTTTTCCAAAGCCTCATTCAATAGCTTTGCTACCACTTCAGAGAGACCTTGTAGGGGGCTTTTGGATTTTCCAGCCTCATTGCACACTGGGTTTGCTTTTGGAGAACTGGATGTCTGAGGTTGTGTCCTGTTTAAGTGTCTTCTCATTTCTTTTCTTTTTAAATTTAATTCCTAGAGTGATACCTGTTAGTTGCCTGTGATGGGTTACTTTAATGGTGATATTAAGGACTTCCAGGTGAAAAGCACTTCCCGGAGATATCTTCCAGGTGTAGCTGGTTCCTGGGCTCGGAGTCTACTGGAAAATCCCACCTCCTCAGTTTGTCAGAGATGAGAAACCACTGCTCGCCTAGCCCAGCCCCTGGTTCCTTGGCACTGTGCCACAGTTCTCTCTGTGACCCCCAGTCAATCTCAGTCCTGGACCATCAGGGCCAACAGCTATCTAGATCAATCGAGTTAATTCTGGCTGCAGTGGCACCCACAGCACCAAACACAGCCAACAAAACAGTAAACTGAGCCAACCCCTGATTTGCAACCCTCAATCATATAAACTGAATTTGTAACCATACATCAGAATGCAAAACAATCATACACAGTACATAGGTTCACAAAATGTCAATTCTGTCCCCAAGGGTCAGGACCTAAAATGAATTTAAGAGAAAGAAGTGGGAAAAGAGAGACTGTAAGTAGGTTGGAGGACAAAGATGGGTCCCACCAACTTAGGGAAACTGCTGCAGAAGACTGAGGGAAAAGAGCCAAAAGAGGCAAAAAGGAGAACAGAACAGGACCACACCCAGAAGGAGGGCAGAAACCACACTCACACTAAAAAGAAAAAAAAGAAAGAAAAAGAAAATAATAATAATAATAATAAACTAATAAAACAAGCAATAAAAAGAAAAAACAAAGAAAAAGAAAAGGAAAAAAAAGGACCACTTCCAGGGTTCTCTCTGGATTCACTGGTAGACAGCCTGGGGAGACAGCAACCCAAATCATGGCACTCTAACCCCGCAAGCAAGCAACTGTTTGTGGACAGAGTAGTAGACAACCTTAGCAGGCCTGCCCTGAGCATAGACTCCTTGAGCTTGCAGCAATCCAAGCAGTCTCCATGGGTCTGTGACCAGGTAGGAGCTGCTGGGGGAAGCCAGGAACAGTTTTAGCCCTAGGCTTATCTGGCCCAACTCCAGAATGGCTCCCAGCAAATCACTCTCCCCCACGGGTAGACCAAGCCCTCTGCACTCACTGCCAGCCAGCACAGTCCTCTGCACCCGCTGCTCTCCTCCACCAACAGAGGGCTCTGCAGTGGCCCCGAGGTCATCAGCCTGCCACCAACACCGCAACCATGTGCCACCAGGTTCCAACAGCTCCCCTCATGCAGTGAGTCCGGCTCTAGGCGAAGGCACCACCAGCTACCACCGTCTTCCTAGTTGGATTTTTTCTTTTCACTCTCTCTGTGGGGTTCAATTCAGACTTCAAGCTCTTCCTGGGTCCAAGGAACCCATCTCCCTCCTTTTTGTCTTCCTCAAGATGGTGTGTTCCCACGTCTAGACGGTGTCTCTCAGGCTGTTTTCCTTGCATCCTACTACTCTGCCATCTTCCCAGAAGTCCCAGAAATTCAACCCAAGAATAAAATTTTAAAAACTGTTAGGGAAAGGAAACAAATCACTTATAAAGGAAAACCCATCAGAATCGCAATGGACTTTCTCAGGACAAACTCTCAAGTCAAGGAGGGCTTGGAGTGAAATACTCCCAAGTTCTAAAAGAAAACAACTTTCAACCCAGATTGATGTATCCCACAAAACTATCTTTCAAAATAGAGGGAGAGTTGGGACCCAGGAGGAGAATGAGAATGGCCCCTTGTTGGGCCCAGCCTGCTGGGCCCGAGCAGCACCTGTGCACGGGCTTGGAATCAGGGACAAACACCTCCCCCCCACCCCGTCAGCAACCTGCTGTTTTGGAGGTCTGGCTAAATTGATAGCAAACAAGGAACATCAAGCAACTATTTGCTAGTATTGTTTCGTAGATTTTGCAGGCCTCTGGTCAGCAACCTGAGCATCTCTTTGGAAGGTGACAGTAGGCAATGTAGCAAGTATGGGGGATTCTCTTCTGTTTTGTCTTCGAGGCCCAATATGGTTCTCTCTGTTTTGCTTTACTCTGATCATTATTATTATTAATAAATAAAAAAATAAAAATAAACAAATAAAAAGGGGTAAAGTCAAAGAAAAAAAGCAAAATAGATTGAGAAACAAAATACTTCCATGATAAGGAACATTTGAGGAAATTCACGACCACTAAACCAGCACTCCAAAATATTTTGAAGGACATTTTAGAAAGGGATGATAAGTATCACAGCTCCATGAACCCCAATAGAAGGAATCCACCAGGAAAGGCAAACAATTAGAGGGAAGGGGAAAAAGGAAAAAAAAGCGGGGGAGCCAATAATAGAAAGCAATATGATAAGGATAAGTCAATATGTATCAGTTTTAACCATCAATGTTAATGGTCTCAATTCACCAGTCAAAAGACATAGACTGACAGAATGGATCAAAAAGCAAGATCCAACAATATGCTGTATACAAGAAACATATTTAATTAAAAGAGATGCCCATAGACTGAAAGTCAAAGGATGGAAAACAACACTCCATGCAATGGGACTCCAGAAAAAAGCAGGGGTAGCTATTCTATTTGCAGATAAAGTTAATTTTTTAAGGATATGAACATAAATTTATGGTACAAAACAGAATATATAAATATGAGTGAAAAGTTAATTTTAAACTAAGACTGATTAAGAGAGACGAAGAAGGTCACTATATCTTGGTAAAAGAAACAATCCAAGAGGAAGACATAACAATCATAAATATATATGCAATAAATACTAGTGCACCCAGTTATATAAAACAATTAATTATTAATGGACATGAAAAATCAAATAAGCTTTAATACAATTGTATTGGGAGACTCAATACCCCACTGTCACAAAAAGACAGATTAACTAAACAAAAAATAAACAATGAAATACTAAATTAAATCAAACTTTTGAGCAAATGGACTTAGTAGATGTCTATAGAGTCTTCTGCCCTACAACATTAGAATACACGTTCTTTTCAGCTGCACATGGGACATTCTCCAAAATAGACCATATACTGCTTCATACAACATGTTTAAGTAAATGTAAAGCAATTGAAATTATCCGTGCATACTATTAGACCACAGTGCATTGAAACTGGAACTCCATGCTAAAGGAAACAACAAGAACTTCATTAACACATAGAAATTAAATAGCACACTACTGAACAATCAGTGGGTCACAGATGAAATTAAAGAAGAAATTAGACAGTTTTTATAGTTGAACAACAATACAACATACTGGAATTTGTGGGACACAATGAAAGCAGTCTTAAGAGGGAAATTTATAGCAGTACATACCCATATCAGGAAAACAGAACAAGCTCATATTAACAACTTAATGTTGAATCACAAACTTCTAGAAAAAGAAGAGCAGACTAAACCTAAAGTTCATACAAGGGAGGAAATTATAAGGATCAGAGCAGAAATTAACACACTGGAGACTAAAAGAACAATACAAAGAATCAATAAATCAAAGAGTTGGTTCTTTGGAAGATTAAATACAATTGATAAACCCTTAGCCAACCTTATCAAAAAAAGGAAAGAAAGGACTCAAATCCATGCAATTAGGAATGAAAAGGGTGAAATCGCAACAGACCCAGTCAAAATCCAGAAAATTATCTATACCTACTTTGAAAACTTGTATTCTAATAAGATGGAAAATATAGATGAAATGGACAGATTCTTAGATACATATGAATTACCAAAGCTCAATCAAGATGATATACAAATTCTACACAACCCAATATCAATAAATGAAATTAAAGATGTAATTAAAAATTATCAACAAAGAAGAGCCCTGGCCCTGATGGATTCACTGTTGATTTCTACAAGAAATTTAGTGAAGATCTAACACCACTACTTCTCAAACTTTTTAATGAAATTGAAAGGGAAGCAATACTCCCAAATTCATTTTTGGAAGCAAGCATTACTCTGATTCCAAAACCAGAGAAGGATCTAACCAAGAAAGAGAATTGCAAGTCAATCTCTCTAATTAGCACTGATGCAAAAATTCTTAATAAGACACTGGCAAATAAGACTGCAGTAAATCATCAAAAAGATTGTACACCGTGATCAAGTAGGATTCATCCCAGGGATGCAAGGATGGTTCAACATACGTAAATCCATAAATGTAATACATCAGATTAACAGAGCTAAGGATAAAAGTTATACGATTATTTTAATAGATGCAGAAAAAGCTTTTGATAAAGGCCAGCACACATTCATGATAAAAACTCTACAGAAAATTGGAATAAATGGTCTTTATTTTAATCTGATAAAAGCTATCTATGACAAGCTGATAGCTAACATCATACTAAATGGACAAAACCTGAAAGCTTTCACTCTGAAATCACAAACAAGACAAGGATGCCCACTGTCTCCATTCTTAGTCAACATAGTTCTGGAAACTTTAGCTACAGCAATTAGACAAGAGAAAGAAATAAAAGGAATACAGATAGGAAAGGAAGAATTAAACTAGCATTATTTGCAGATGACATGATACTCTACCTAAAAGATCCCAAAAGCTTCACCAAGAGACTTCTAGATTTAATAAGCAGATTTAGCAATGTAGCTGGTTACAAAGTCAATACTCAAAAATCATTAGCATTTTTGTACACGAATAATAATCTCACTGAGAGAGAATTTAGGGAAACAATACCTTTTACAATAGCATCCAAAAAAATGAAATATTTAGGAATCAATCTAATGAAAGATGCAAAAGACCTCTATATTGAAAACTATAGTACTCTGAAAAAGGAGATTGAAGAGGATATTAGAAGATGGAGAGATATCCCATGCTCTTGGGTAGGAAGAATCAATATAGTCAAAATGGCCATACTTCCATACAGATTCAATGCAATCCCAATCAAAGTTCCAATAGCATGCCTCACAGAATTAGAAAAAACAATCCTAAAATTCATCTGGAACCAGAAGAGACCTAGAATACCAGAAGTGATCCTGGGCAACAAAGACAAGACAAGGGGCATCACAATTCCTGACCTGAAATTATACTATAAAGCTACTATGATAAAAACAGTGAGGTACTGTCAAAAAAACAGACCCAAGGATCAACGGAATAGATTAGAAGATCCAGAAACAACTCCAGACACACTAAGCTATCTTATCTTTGACAAAGGTGCCAAGTACATTCACTGGAAGAAAGACAGCCTTTTTAATAAATGGTGTTGGAAAAACTGGCTTTCCACATGCCGAAGGTTAAGATTAGACCCATATCTTTCACCATGTACTAAGTGAAAATCTAAGTGGATGAAAGATCTCAACATTAAAACAGAAACATTAAATCTGCTGGAAGAGAGAGTAGGTAAAACTCTTGAAGACATTGGTGTAGGCAAAGACTTTATGAATAAAAGCCAGACTGCACAGGAATTATCACGAAGAATCAACAATTGGGATCTCATCCTACTGAAAAGCTTTTGCATAGCAAGAGAAACCACCAACAGTGTGAAGAGACTACACACAATGTGGGAGAAATTGATTGCCAGCTATCCTTCAGATAAAGGATTAATACTGAAAATCTAAAAAGAACTTAAAAAATCAGTCCTCCATGATTTAAAGACCCAATCCAAAAATGGGCATCTGAGATGAACACATAATTCTCAGATGAAGAAGTACAAACAGCAAATAAATACATGAAAAAATATTTAACCGCACTGGCCATTCGAGAGATGCAAATGAAAGTGGCACTCAGATTCCACCTCACCCCAGAAAGAATGGCTAGTATTAAGACATCAACCAATAAGAAGTGCTGGAGGGGCTGTGGGCAAAAAGGAATCCTTCTCCACTGTTGTTGGAAATGCAGGCTGGTGCAACCACTGTGGAAGTCTGTGTGGAGACTCCTCAAAAAGCTAGGATTGGAGGTCCCATTTGACCCAGCTATTCCCCTTCTGGGTATCTTCCAGAAAGAACTAAAAATATCTCACCACAGTGATATATGTGCATCTATGTTCATAGCTGCCCAGTTCATAATAGCTAGATCTTGGAAACAACCTAAATGCCCCTTGACTGAGGAATGGATAAAAAAGATGTGGTATTTCTACATATTGGAATACTACTCAACTATAAAGAACAATAAACTAGACATTTTCACCCTCAAATGGATGAGTACTGAAAATATACTTCTCAGAGAACTAAATAAATCACAAATATATGTGACTATTGCATCGTTGCACTGGTGTGATGAACTGAAACAAAATCTATGTATATAAAAAACTAGTTGGGACAGTCAGAGAAAAACAATTTTGAGTGAAATGTAGTTTTCTTAGGGTCATCTTCAGATTTTATTTTTAATGCCAAATGTTTATTGGGAAAATAATAGAGTAATCATAACAAAAAAGATAGTCATATAGCAGGTTTCTCTTGATACAGTAAGACAAAAGTTTTGTATTAATAATTTGTTGGACAATGATTCATGTCTATTTTTTATCTTAAATAATTTCTGGGAATACAGTAATATACAGTGTGCTGATAATTGTTACTCTCTTATTGGCTGGTTGTGAAATTGTTTTATTTTGATTTCTATTTTCCTTTTGTTTAAAATTAAAAAAAAAAGAAAAAGAAAAAAATCAGACCTGAAGATGAATAGACCAGAAGATCCAGAAACAACTCCAAATACACTCTGTCAGCTTATCTTTGACAAAGGATCCAAGCATGTTCACTGAAAGAAAGATAGCCTCTTTGATAGTTTTGGAACAATTGGTTTTCCACAGGCTAAAGATGAAAACTAGACCCATGTGTATCCCCATGCACTAAACTAATATCAAAACGGATCAAAGATCTAAATATTAATGCAGAAACACTACATCTGCTATAAGAGAGAATAAGTGAAACACTGAAGGCGTAGGTGTAGGCAAAGATTTCATGAACAAAACCCCATTCCCATTGGAAATACTACACAGAATCAACAACTGGGATCTCATCATATTAAAAAGCTTTTGCACAGCAAAAGAAATTACCAATAGAGTGAAAAGACAACCCACAGATTGGAAAAATATTTTAGTCAGTGATCCTTCAAAACACTTAGAAAACATATAAAAAATGGGAAAAGATTAGACCACCCCAAATTCATAGACCCAATTCAAAAACGGGCTTCTGACACGAAAACACAAATCTCTGAGGAAGAAATACAAACAGCAAGTAAATATATGAAAAAATGTTCAACATCACATGTCCTTTGAGAGATGCAATTAAAACAATGCTGAGATTCCACCTCACTGGAGGAAAATAATAATTTTTTAAAAACCAACTAATAACAAATGCTGGCAGGCTGTGGGAAAAACAGAACTCTTCTCCACTGTTGGTGGGAGTGCACATTGCTACAACCAGTGTAGAAATCAGTGTAGAGATTCCTCAAAAAAACTAGAAATCAAAAATCTACGATTTCTCAAAAAACTAGGTCAAACTACATCTAATTTTACCCTGAGATCACTCTGTGGTGTTTCTTTCCAGGCAAATTAAAAACATCATACCACAGCACATTTTGTAATAGCTAAATCTTGGAAACATCCCAAATGGTCATCAAGTGAAGAATGGATAAAAAGGTATGTTTTTTTTTTATACAGTGCACTACTACTCAGTCATAAAAAGATAAACATGAGACATTCCTAGGTAAATAGATGCACCTTGAGATCATACTCTGAAGTGAAATAATCAGACACATGTGGAAATATTGCATTGTTTCTTTGGTGTGAAAAACTTAAAAGTTAAATAAGGACCAAAGTGTATACATACAGTGAAATAGAAAAAAATTTTTCAAAAGTGGAAAAAGGGAGGGGAAAAGGGAAAGGAAGGAAGGGGAATAAGTAATAAAAAAACACGATAAAATGGAAATAAAGCTTTGCGAATGAGGAGAAGAAGAGTGGTTTAAGGGAAGAGAGAGGATAGAGAGATAAAAAAAGGAGACAGGATACGTTATGTATAGGTACAAATTCCCTATGATGAATGTGATCATTGTGCATATCTAAATTGTACCAATAAACTTAGTAAAATCTTTTTAAATAAATAAATTGCATTTGTTTGCAAAAATATCATGTAAATAAGCTTATTCTACAGTACCTTTTTAAATGTTTGTATGTTGGGAGTAAATGAAAAAAGTATCATTATAAAAAACATGCAAAAGATTTGGATTTCAAAGCAAATACCTATTTATTTTGGTTTCATCAGCAAAAAGGATGTACGTGCCATTTAAATCCTTTGTCTACTTCTAGAGGAAATGGGGATACTGAATAACTTAAAATATTCTACTCAATAACATACCACATAGGACAATTAATAGTTAATGCCAGGAGACTTATACAGTTGGAAGAGCATGCACTTTGAAACAGAAGTGGCCTTACATCATAGGTGAGCTATTTTGTAAAAACAGATCTTCAGAGTCTTTTTTTTTTTTACTTAAGTACTATCTCAAAAAATTGTTATAATTAAAACATTAAAAAATCTATAAGTCAACAACAACAACAAAATATCAAATAAGCATCAACACAATTGCAATGGGGGATCTTTTTTTTTTCTGTGGCACTGGAAATCGAACTCACAACCTCATGTCTGCCAGACAGTTGCTTAAGCCACTGAGCCAAACACCCAGCCCTAGGTTTTTGAGGCAGGGTCGCACTATGTAGCTCAGACTGGCCTTGCGCTTGCTTGTGTTGTAGTGCAAGCTGGCCTCAAACTCACAATGCTCCTCCTACCTCAGCATCCCAAGTGCTGGTATTAAAGGAATGCGCCACCAAGCCCGACTCAATGGGGATCTTAATATGGCACTGTCACAAATAGATGTATCAATCAGACAAAAAAAAAACCAAAAAATAAACAAACAAAAAAACGAAGGTCAGAACTGAACCAAACCTGTGAAAAAAATGGATTTAGTAGATATCAACAGTGTTCCGCCCCACAATATCAGAATACACATTCTCAGATGTGCACAGAACATTCACCAAAACAGACCACATATTAACCCATAGAACATGCTTAACTAAATGCAAAGGAATTGAAATTACCCCATGGAATTTTGTCAATAATACCTTCCTAAACAATAAAGGGGGCACAGATGAGATTAGCGAATTAAAAGGTACCCACAATTAAGTGATAATGGCAATACAATGTACCAGAACTTATGAGACACCATGAATGCAGTCCTAAGAGAGAAATGTACACCAGGAAATTCTCATATCAGAAAAACAGAATGAGTTCACATAAAAAATCTCAACCTTCCAGAAAAGAACGAGTCAAGCACAAAGCTTGTACAAGGGAGGCAATAAGGAACTGAGCAGAAATTAATGCAACTAAGACTAAGAAAACCATACAAAGAATCAATGAATCAAAGAGCTGATTCTTTAAAAGATTAAACAAAATTGAGAAACCTTGACAAGATCTTATCAAAAAAAGAAAAGAAGACTCAAATACATGCAATGATGAACAAAAGACTGAAACCAAAACAGATCCTACAGAAATCTAGAAGGCCAGTGCCTACTTTGAGAACATGTATTCTAATAAGATGGGAAACACAGAAGAAATGGACAGATTCATAAATACATGAATTACTAACATTGAATCGAGAAGCTAGCAAAATTCTAAATAACCCAATATGACTCGATGAAATAGAAAATGTAATTAAAAATTTACCAACAAACAAAAGCCGAGCACCTGATGGATACAAAACTGAATTCTACAAGAAATTTAGAAATCTAATGCCATTATTTCTCAAACTCTGTTATGTAAGTGAAAGAGTGAAATATTCCTGAAATCGTTCCTGCAATCAAATATTTGCTTGATACCAAAACTACAGAAAGACCCAAACAAAAAAGAGAACTATAAATCAAACTTCCTAATGAATGTTGACACAAAAAGTCCTGAATAAGATACTGGCAAGCAGAATGCAGCAAATCATCAAGAAGATTCACCATGATCTAGTATAATTCATCAGAGGAATGCACAGATGGTTCCACATATCCAATAAATGCAATACACCATAGCCAAAGACAAAAATCACATGATCATCTCAATAGATGCTGAAAAAGCATTTGACAAATCCAACACCCATTCATGATAAAATCCCTACATGAAACAGGAATAGATGGTCTTCATCTTATTTGATAAAAGCCATTTATGACATACTAACAGCCAACAGAATACTCAATGGCCCAAAAGTGAAAGCTTTCATTCTAAAATCAGGAACAAGACAAGGGTGTAAATTAACACCACTTCTATTCAATGTATTTCTGAAAACATTAGCCAGAGCAATTAGACAAAAGAAAGAAATAGAAGGAATAAAGACAGGAAAGGAAGAATTTAAATTATCATCATTTGCAGATGACATGATACTCTGCATAGAAAATTGTGGAGGACAACCTAGAGAACTCTCCTTGAAAGACCAGTTATCTCCATTTTGGCTAAACCTGGCTCCATTTCCATGCATTCATATGTACAGAGCTGGTTAGGACTTTTCCTTATCCCTTCAGTAGGCTTTAAGCAATGCAAATCCATCTAGCTGAGGTACTGATGTATACTCTTTGAAGTAAGATAACATATCAGTGCTACCTTGCCCCCCTAATTCCCAAAAACTATGTGTGAACTCGTTGGAAGAGAAAGCCATGCTTAGCCCAAGGGGAGATTGCATGGACATAAGAGGCTATGACTTCTCAGGGTATAAAAGATTACACATCAGAACTGAAGCACAGACGCCAGAACATTAGATACTACTGCTGTGTTACATAGACTACTCTTTCTGTATATCCTTGTCTCTGCATATTGCAGCAGTAATTTCAGGTCACCTACTTAGCCCTGTTCATAATACTTATGTACTTTCTGCCATCCTCAAGTCACTCTCACCTTCATGAATCAATAAAACCTTGGTTGAGACCTGGGTGGAGGCCTTTGTTCTGGTTAACCATCACCCCTGGTGGATTCAGGACCCCCTTGGCTCCCCACAACTATAGATATGCTTTAGTGTCTTTATTCTCACTGTGGGTTGCACTGGAAGTGGTAGATTGGAATTCACTTGCTAGAATTCCATTAACTTTTCCATGGAATTAGAAATACAAACCTCCTGGACTGTGATGAGGTCTGGGAATGGCTCTCTACAGAAAATGACAAAAACTCCACCAAGAGTTCCAGATTTAATAACCTAGTTCACTAGCATAGATTGATATAAAGTCAACATTCAAAAGTCAATAGCATTCCTATAGAGAGATAACAGACTCACTATGAGAAATTAGGGAAACAACCACCTTCACATTAGCATCCACAAAAATGAAGTATGTAGGAATCAAATCTAACAAAAGAAGTAAAAGATCTCTATTTTGAAAAGTACAGTCCTCTGAAAAAGGAGATTCACGAGAACATCAGTAAACGGAAATACATCCTCTTGCTCTTGGGTAGGAATCAACAACATAGCAAAAATGGCCATATTCACAAAGTAGTTCTGCAGCAATTCCAATCAAAGTACAATTAGCAGCTGGGTGTGGTGGTGCACGCCTTTAATCCCAGCACTCGGGAGGCTGAAGTAGGAGAAGCATTGTGAGTTTGAGCCCGGCTTGGGCTACAACGCAAGCACAAGGCCAACCTGAGCTACATAGTGCGACCCTACCTCAGAAAACTAGGGTCCGGAGTTTGGTTCAGTGGTTTAAGCGCCTGTCTCATAGGCACGAGGTTGTGAGTTCCATCCCCGGTGCAGAAAAAAAAAAAAAAAAAAAAGTACAATTAGCAAAGTTCACATGGGGGGAACCAGAAGAGACCTAAAAGGTCAAAAACAATTCTAGGCAACAAACCCGAAGCAGGGGGCATCACAATCCCTAATTTGAAATTAGACTATAGAGCTGTGTAAGCGTTGACTCCCGGGCTTCCCATCTTCTCCCAGGGCATCTCCTGCACCTGCAGCCTGGGCACCTCACGCTGGGCCTCAGGAGTCCAGGAGGGCGCCACACGGGAAACTGCAGTCTTGCTCACAGGGGTCCGAGAGGACCACTGTGCCAGGAAGTTGAAGTGGGCTGGATTTCTAGGGACCCTGATAGCTGAGTGGTCCCCGAGGCCGCTACTTTTGCCCCAGCGCAGCCCTAGGTCTGCCGATGTCGGCCTCGGGTCCATGCTGCCAAGCCCAAGTTAGGCTGGGTCCCCTCGGCCGCTAGGCCCCGGGCTGCCTCGCTCCAACCCGCGAAAGCGCCCCAGGGTCAAGCGTGGGGAAGCCGCAGCGCACGCCGGTGGCGGGCGAGGCGCCCGCGCTTCCCCTCTCAGGCCGCGCCCTTGCGGGGTGCTGAGGGCCGCCCGAGCGCCTAGAGCGGGCTGAGGAGCGCGGACCCGCAGAAGGCGCAGAGGAGGAGGAAGCGGTGCCGAGGGCCGCAGAGTCGCGGAGGTGGAGCAGCGCGGCGTGGCCGCTCTGCCCGGAGTCGTCCGCGGCGAAGGCGCTGATACCGTAAACCCCGGGCACCAGGAGGAGCCGCGCCCGCTCTTCGCTCTCCCGCGGCGGCTCCGTCTGCTTCTCAGACTCAACTCCGAGCTGCAGCCGGGAGCCAGGAGCCAACGCGGGCGCCCCCAGTGCAAACCGCGGTCCCGGGCTTGTGTGTGGGGACGGAGCCGCGCAGGCACCCACGTGCGGAGGGGAGAGGACCGCACGTCGTCCGGCGTCCTCCTGGGCAGGTCTAGCAAGAAGGAGCAGCCGCCCCTGCGGTCTCGGGCACAGGGAGGGCGGGGTCGGTCGACAGCTGAGGCTGTGTCCCCGAGGAGGGACAGGACAGCCACCCCGCGTCCGCGCCCTCAGGTGATTTCCGACCACGTCAGCGTCGCTCTAACAGGACGGCGGCCGGCCATGGGCTGTGTCCCCTCCTCCGCTCGGCCTCTATAAAGAAGATGTGCGGGCCAGGAGCCCAGCACTAACATCCCGACCTCCCCAAGCCTGATAAACTGTGCTAAACAGGCAGCCCTTTCGAAATTTTACCGTTTCTTTCCGCCATTTTCAGAGGAGCCACGGTTGTCCATCAACGCCGCCATGACAGCTGAGATGTCCCTCAGGCCCCGCCCCATCAGGAAGGCATCTACCCTGACCACAGAGGGCTTCAATTCCATTCCAGCTGAGGAACTGAATTTGGA
>RJWM01034336.1:0-19963 GCA_004363535.1 Dasyprocta punctata | reverse complement strand
TCGCTCTAAATAAAATAGTTTCAGCGTTACAGGGGAGATTGGAAGGGGAAATGTGTGTCGTTCTTTCAAAATGTGGTATAATTTAAGACAAGAACCTGCCTATTGCTCCATACTCACATTTGAGTGCTTAGAATATAGAATATTTCCTACTCATATGGAGTTATACATTTTCACCAAAGTTTAAGAGTTAATTAAAAGTGCCAAAGTTTGTCTGTTATATATGGGTCATTTTAATACACACAATAATTATTTTTAAGAGTTTACTGTAGTTACATATGCAAGAAAAAAGGGAAAATTTCCATGGGGGAATAATAAATCCTAAGTAGTCCAACTATGTTAAACCTTACATTCTGACGTATTTAAAAAATGAGTCTGTGTATTATGAAATTACTAATAAATATGAGGTTTTCTTCCTGCCTTTAGTGAATGTATAATCTATTTAGGATAAGTACCAACACAGGCATGTAAGAGTTGAAATAAAAGTGGAACCTAAGAGTTTCAAAGAAATATTGTAAGTCATTCCTTTACCAGCTATTACATAAAAATATGCCACCAAGAGTTGCTATAGAAATTTATAGTGAGAAAGAATTTGTTGCTAGGGGAAAATGAATGAAGGTTTTTTTGAACTGTGCATTATGAAATACAGAAGTATTTTTGTTTTACCTTAGGAAGACTCTAGGCTGTGTTTTTCTGGTACTAAATCTGCATAATTACAGAACAGCCAAGTATGCACTGTTTCCTTACAAATTTCAAAGTTGTATTGCTCTTTTGCTCACCACTCCCACTATGAATATGAAATAAAGCAGACTAAAAGTTCAATCAGTCAGTGACATTTCTTTTCTCCTGATAATTTAAGGCAGTTTTGAAGGGTAGGTCTGTATATGACAGTGTCATTACTGCCAGGATAAATGGAATATTATATCAAAGTTAAAATAGGCATATCAAAGGTAAAATAGAATTATTACAAATTCTTAAGTAGAGAGCACTAAGAAAGGGACAATTTTTATTTTTCTGCCCTTTGAAAGGCAGTAGGTATCAATCCTCAAAAGAACTTTACAGATATGAGAGAATCCTTGCTGCTGGATGCAATCTTACCTTCGACAAAAAATGATCCTAGCTCTTTGGGATCCAAAGGGTGTTTACTGCTTGCTAGTCTTGGAATGAGTTATCCAGTCTACTCTCCGGTATGGAGGCAAAGCAAGCAGATATGGCTTTGGGCAGTAACAAGTATAGTCAGTGCTTTCTGTTGTCACATCTACTGGCTGTTTATCATATGTCTGAGGTTCCACACCGTAGCTGAACATAGGGATCTGCTAGGGAGCTTATATGAAATACCATTACTAGGCCTCATCTCAATTAAGTCACAATCCCTGGGATAGGCACGGGTAGCATACCTTTTTAAAGCACTCTGAGGTGGTTCTAATATATACACAGTTTTATTAAATGCTGTATCAAGTCAAGATCAGGCCTTCTTAACCTTAATGTGTGTATGATTGTCTTGGGTATTTGTTAAAATGCAGATTCTAACTCAGTAAGTCAGGAAAGGATTTGAAATTCTTCACTTCTTGTATGACCTCAGGTGATCCAAAAGCTGCTGACTTAAGACCCATATATTAACTGCAAATCTTTATAGCACTATTTGGAGGAGCTGTTTGAAAATCTTGAATCCTAGGCTCCACCCTAAGAGATTCTGATTCCTTCGATAAGAGTATATTCTCAAAATCTATAATTAAAAATCTCTAGCAGTACTCAATCCATTGTGCAATGTGTGTATATATTAGAAGTTCCTGTTTCAAGGTGTCCAAAAGAAACACCATCTTTCTCAAAACCCCAGACCTATCCATCAGTAGTGCACCCTTCCAGTGGAGACAGGGCCCTTGGCTATAGATTACAAAGGAGTGACAGAAGCTGAGTCAATGAAGGAACAGCTTTGCTAACCTCCCTCAGGACTGATTTCTCTGACAGCAGCTCCGACACTATCCTTATTACCAAAGCAGGACTTTCAGCTATAGATCAGATGGAAGGTATTTCTCCCTTACCCTGAGACCTCTCCACACCTCAATCTAGAGATCAGTCAATCTTAAGATGCTCCTGTTTCTTCTAAAAGAAATACTACTAAAGCTTGATTTGTAGTTTGTTAAGTAGTATTATGTGTCTCTTGAAGAAGTTTTTAAATAAGACAAAATAATTACCTTAAAGAAAGCTCCATATGAAAAAAATAAACCAAGGAAATGATGAGTTTTTCTTTTTTCCCAGCAATAGGGCACACGTTTTGTATGGATTTGGGGTGATTTTATGTTCATATATGTAAACACACACAGAAACATATATACACACATCATGAAGAAAGTGAATTCATGGCTGAGGATTTAGCTCAGTGGCGTTAACACCTGCTGGTAAGCACAAGTTCATGAATTCAATCCCTGGTACAAAAAAAAAAAAAGTGAATTCAGGCTAATTTCTCCATTCCTTTAAGCAAGCACTCACCTCAGAAATTAGATCTAGTTCTAGTTCACTCTCCATGGGCTTTAGATTTCCAGTGAAATGAAGGAGCTAGACTACACAATAGTCTCAGCAACTGCTCCTGGAATTATGTGCCAACCAATAAGCCAAGGAACTAGCAAATCTTTAGTCCTCTTTAGGCCCCGAGGACATACACTGTGTGACATGTAGTTTTACAGATGAGGAAAGCGAAGACAAGAAGTAAAGCTGTCTATACCTCGAGGGCAAATGATCAAACAGATCTGGTTCCTGCCACAGAAGAGTTCTCATGTGATCAGTCTTTCAGCAATCTTGAATAAATTAACATTCACATAACTTGAATTTAGAATAGCAAGACAAATCAATGGACTTCAGAGCTGATGCATTTAAATACATTCCTTGTGATAAATCACAATTGATCTGGATAGAGATTTCTGACAACTCCATCATAAGGGAGAACGCTCCTGAACAGGAGAAAGAACATAGGAAATACTAGAGTCTACCACTTTGAAATAAATTTATCTATTTATTTAGACAGTATTAGCAGCAGGAATTGATGCAGGTTGGAAGGGTCAAGGACAGGAGGTGTTTAGATGGGAAATGCACACTAGGAGAAAACCTTCATATTGTCTGTCCTTCTTTTAAGGTAATTTTTTAATAAATACAATTACTTCACGATCAATTTGCAGGTCATCCAAGTTCAAAAAGATAGCCATTGAAAATACAGAAAACATTCTCAAAGATTAACAGAAACAGACAAATTAGATGGATAGGAAGAACACAGTGGGTTCATAGGTAAACAGAAAGGGATTTCACAAAAAGCATACTTTAGTATGTTTTGGGACAAATAAGAGCTTAGATAGACCTACCAGGAAATACAGGAGAAATCTGAATGAAAATAAGAGAAGAAAACAATCTTACAAATGAAAAGAAAAATTCAAAGCATACTTTTCAAAGTTGATCTATTCTGTGAAGCAGAGAATATTTTAGATTGCAAGTATTTTATTTGCTCAAGGAAAAAAAGATAATGAAGAATTAGCAAAGCATATATTTATGTATTTTATGCATCTTAAATATGATTCAGCAAGATATGCTGAATCATATTTAAGAAATCCTTCCACTAATTAAATATTCTCAGTCGAGAAATGAGTAGAAAAATGCAAAAGTAACTAAGATACATCCTACTAAAAATTCACTTTAAAAGTAATAAATTCAGCTATTATAAGTTTCTCAGATTCAAAACAGTATCAAAAAACAAAATATATTAAAATAACAGAAATTTTAAAATGTTTAAAGCCTAAAAATAATGTTAGAAAATTAAAATGGTTCATGTATGTGTGTGTGTGTGTGTGTGCTGTATTTCAACAAAGTTGAAACCAAGGTAACTAGCATTACAAGGCTAAAAGATGAGAAATTTTATTTTCATGTTTTAGTGCTTATTGTTTTTGAAAGGTACAATCTAATCTAGTAGTGCCACAGGTTTCTATAGTAAGCAACATGTGCCAGAATATTTATAGGCAGGAAAATACAACTCTACTTGTTACATGTAGCGCTAGCCTTTTATGTGACCTGTGACAATAGTCTCTTTTAGCCTCAATACTAACTTTAATTTATCATATGATAAGAAATCATGATGAAGCTTTCTTGAGGTGATTGTGCTTATCAGGCAAAATATCCTGTAGTCATTATTTTTTTATGGCTATGTTTGAGTTAATTTGAATATTTTATTATATTGTCCTTATTCTTTATGAAAATTAGCAGCAAACTGGACAATAAAAATCTAATATTGGTACTAATATAGTCAAGACTAAGATGGCCTGCTTAAGAGGGGTTACAGGGAAAATAATTAATCACCAAAAGTAGAAAGAATGTAATCCACATTTTCTAAGTAAAATAGGATAAATCTCAATTACATGATAAAATTTCAGCAGAGAGCTCTTTAGATTTACAGTGGTCAACTGAACATTCAAATATGAAGGAAATGAAAAGTATTAAAGAATTTTTTTATAATGATGTAATTCGAGTATTGAATTATGTCTATAAAAGCAAGGCATAATATGAATTATCTGATACAGTATTTACACTTGTGAATTGAGATTTTATGTGTCTTTGTAAAAAGGATACAAATCCATATTAAATATGCAGATAACTTGCTACAAACAACTATTCTGAGAAATAAGTAAATTTGTCATTTTAGTGTTTTGTAAATATTTTAGAAGAGTTAAAAGAATGTAGATGGAGGAAAATAACCATTGTCTGGGCCCAATGATAAATCTATAAATATATTACTAAACACTGCAAAAGGTAAATAAAATACGTTTAGTTTTCAATTTTCCATTCTTCCATCCATACCCATGCTATGCATATCCTCTTTTCAATCTTGCTTTGACTACCCTTGTCTACAGGTATCTGAATAATCTGGGCCACTAGAAGTATTGGTTAAAAACCAGAGCAATCATCTTTGACATCCAAGTGTTTTCTACAATTGAACTCCTTGAGTAGAATTCTGTTTCTTGCTAAACTCTTGACTGATGTATTTAAATATAAGGAAACTATTTTTTAAATACCATTTACACAGTACCATAAATATAAATATCTTAAGTTAATTTTAAAACACTTACAATTGGTTACAGGACATCAAAATTATACTCTTGAGCTCAGTTTTTGCAAAGGCTCCCAAAATAATGCTAATTTATATATAGAAAGAAATAATGCTATGTTGCTGATCTATGCTGGACCTGAAGGAGTTCACTTAAAAACAATTTTTTATCACTAGTCTTTCATCCACATAAACATACATGTTATTAAAGTTGGACAAGCCAATAGAATTGGCTTGGATTGTATGACTTTGAGAAGAAGTGTAGAAATTCAACCTAATTTTTTTCCCACATAGATTAGAATGCAAGGTACTTCTATATACTGGCCCAAGTGTTTGAGAGACAATTCATGGACTCCATTTACAGTATTTGGGAAGTATCTTAGGACGGTAAGTAAACAACAGAATGGGCACTGACTCTGAGGAAAGGGCTAAGGAAACAAACAGAGTGGAAGTTCTTCCACTAATTAAATATTTGAAGCATGAGTTTCCTATAAATCAGACGCAGGCCCACAGAGACAGCGATAGAAACTGAAGACAAAAGAGGAAGGCACAGAGACACAGACACGGAAAGAATGCAGCCCTGGAGTCCTGGTGCTGACACTGTGCCTATGAAAACACCATAAAAGGGCCATGAGTGCTCAACAGAGATAATCCTTAAGAAGAACTAGTGAGAAGCTGAGGGATTAAGATAGAAATTAGAAACGGACAGTCAGAGAATGCATCACCTGTAACAGGAAATTAGAGTCGAGGACTCATTTGAAAGAAGGGTGGTCCAGGGACTCTTCTCTAGAGGTCTTACCCTTACTATCCCCTTCTGACACCATTTCAATTCTGAGCACAGATTGCCTCCAAAGATCTGGCAAAGAGACTTAAAGGAAAGATAACCACCACCTAGTTCTTCAGTGTGTAAAAGTGAAAAAGAAGAGATGATATTGAAAAATATTGAAATAAAAATTAATAAATTATTCAAAGTATAAATAAATCTCAATGTTAAAATTTGAAGAAGGCTAAATTTTAAATCATAACAGAGAAAATCAAGAAAATGAGGAACATATAAATAAAACATACAAAAATAGAATTACAGATGTAGAAGTGAATGAATCATAAATCTTTGAAAATATATATAAAAATAAAATGAACAAATTCCTAGCAAAAAATAGATTGCCCAAGTTTAGTTAAGAAAACATAGAAAACATCCTGTGATACCACATCTATGAAATATATTGAAAGTTATCAAACAACTTTTCCTCAATAAATCATCAGCTCTGATTCTCACTTAAGAAAGAAGATAGAATACATCTGTATAATACTACCTTCCCCCAGTGCATCTCATTACACCTACATTAAAGGAATTTTTTAATAAAATATGTAATACTCTTATGGAATAGGGAAAAAGCAAGAAAATAAAGGCAAAGCATTGAAAAACCTAGAGGAAAACTGTTGAATATTTATTAATTTTACTGAAAAATATCTTGTTATATGACATGAAACCCTTCAAAGACTCAGCAACCAGCCATATCCAAAATGGTCCATATATCAAAAAATGCTCCAAAACAAGGAAAATATTCTTAGATATTAAAAAAAGTAGCGTGAAAATCTCAAGAAAATAGTCAAAACATAAAATAAGAAATTTCCAAGAAGGCACACAAAAAAAAAAAAAAACACAAACAGAAGAAAATCAAGTAAAAAAAAATTAAAATCTTGACTCACTTAGTATATGCAATATCCTGAGGGGAATCTCAAAAAGAAACAACAGGCAAAACAAGTAAGTAGAAATAATAAAATACACACACACGCACACATCCAAAGAATTTTCCTGGGCCAAAATTAAAACTCAAAGGTACCACTGAGGATCCTAAAAGAGACAAAAATATAGTCTTAACTTACCATTGTGAAATCTTAGACGAAAATTTCTTAAATACAATAATACGCTATAAAAACCCAGAGATAAGAGAAAACAGTGTCACATACTAAAGTTTAGTAATCATACTGAACATATCAATACTAACCGTGAGGATATAATGGAGAAATACTTTCAAAATTCTGAAGGAAAATTTTAGCTTAGATTTCTAAGTATTTATTAGATGTGAGAATGTAAGTATAGAAAAGATATTTTCTTACATATTTTTAGAAAAACATACTTTTACCCCCACAGGATGCATACAGTATAAAACAAGAGACAAAACTGTAGAGACTGTAACACATCAAAGATAGGAAAGAGATAAAGGAAATTTCTGAGATGATTGGGAAAAGGGAGACCAGGATGACAGGACTGCAGAGACAGAAGAGCAAGCAGTTAGTTGTACAAGTAGGATCAAGAAACATATATCAAATTGAGTGCTGACATTTACAAAATGTTCACTGCTCCCTGTGATTAGAGTTGAGCAAAAAGTTTAACTTAACATTAAAAGCATAATCCACCAAAGACAAAACATTAATTTGACCTCAACAAAATTTTCAAAAATGTTGGTTTGCAAAAATCTATGTAAAACTCGGGAGGCTGAGGTAGGTGGAGCATTGTGAGTTCGAGGCCGGCCTGGGCTACAACGCGAGTGCAAGGCCGGCCTGAGCTGCATAGTGCGACCCTGCTTCAAAAAACCAGGGCCGGGAGTTTGGCTCAGCAGCTTAAGCGCCTGTGTGGCAGGTGCAAGACTGTGAGTGCAATTCCCGGTGCCACAAAAAAAAAAAAAAAAAAAATCTATGTAAAAAGGATAAACACAAAGCTACCGAATAGGAGAAAATTTGGAAACCATGTACCTTTCAAATGACAGAATATACAAACAGCACTTAATATGCAGCAGTATAAAATAAGTGAATCAATTGGAAGAAATACCGTACATGAATGGACACAGAGGTTCACTTGATCTATTATACATATGGGATATAGAAAGGATATATACATTTACCAAATAAACACACAAAAAGATGGTTAGCTTCATTATCATCAGGGAAATGCAAACTAAAAGCATAATGAGATATTATTATATATCCATCAAAATATTTGAAATGAAAAACAGTAAAATCACAAACGCTACTGAGAATGCAGCAAGCAAAAATCACTGAGACATTGCTGTTGAGAATATAAAATGGGACAACTACTCTGGAAAACTGTTTGGCAGTTTCTTGTAAAATTAAATGTTCAAGTACCATAAAATACAGAAACTGTAGTCCTGAGCATTTATCCCAACACAAGTGTTTCTAGAAACTTCATTTGGAGTAGTCCAAAACTGGAAACAGCTTACATAGCCTCCAGTGGGTGAACAGTTAAACAATATTTGGTACCTTGGTAATATAAAGTAAGATTCGATAACTACTGAAATGCACAATGACTTGGATGAACCTGCTGGGGGTGACTATGAGTAAAAACAGTAAGTCCTACAAGGATAAAAGTGTATGGTTCCATTTATGTAGTATTTTTGAAATAACAAAATTTTAGAAATGGAAAACTAATGGTGGCCACAGCATTAGCAATGGAAGTAGGGCAGGTATATTTACAAAAGTGCAACTCAAGAATTCCTCAGATGTGAAGCTGTTCTGCATGTTGACTGGGGTGGCAAATACACAAACCTACACATGTGATAAAAGTGTATAGAATTAAGTACATACACACAAACGCACAGAGAAGTGTAAAAAACGAGCAGCTCTGTAAAATACTATACCATAGCAATTCACGTATCTTTTGATATCATACTCTATAGTTTTGCAAGAATGTGTTCGGTGACAAGGTGAGTAAAGTATGCAGGAGGTATCTGGACTATGTCTTACAACAGTATATAAATCTACAGTGATGTCAGTGAAATTTTTAATTAAAAATAAGTAGGGGTATAGAATTCCAGAACTTAGAGGAGGAACAGACCTCACTTTATTGTTAATAGTAATGTGATTACGATTCTGAAATTAAAAAAAACAGTATAAAGAAAATAACTAAATCTCCATCTCATCATAGCCTTCTAAGATCCTAGAAAAGCTATTCCTTGAAGAGGGAGCTGCTAGGATCACTCTCATGAGGGAGCCAAAAAAGCAAACAAAATCCCCGTCTTTGGTCAGGATGCTAAATGGTAAGAAACATCTTCAGAAAATAATCAAAAACTGATACCCAAATTCCTGTGGATAATTAATATATATTTGAATTTGCAATAAAGTTCTGGAATCCTGAAGCCAACAAATTAACCTAAAACTTTTTCTGGACTTTTTGACAACTCAGTTGGAAAATCTTTTATATGAATATTATACTTCAGAAGTTCACATTATTTCAAAAGTGATATGAAGGATCTACTGAAAATTAAAAACAAATCTTAAATCCAAATGAGAAAACAACTCTCAAAGAACAAAAATAAAAAGAAATACATTCACTCCTTGAATGTATTTCTTAGAAGAAAGCAGAATATAGTAAAACTGATGATAAAATGAGTAAGTTTAATTTTTCATAAAGAAGGTATATAAACTCTAAACACTGAAAAATTTACATTTGAAAAACAAATAAAAGGACATACAGAAGTCAAAAAATTATAACTCATCGCCAATTTATTGGATATATTTAGCACCTGAACCATATCTGATACAGAACTGGTAAACTTGATAACAGATTTAATTTAGTTATAAATTATTCAGTGACAAGAAACAAAGAAAAGATATAAACAAAAGTACGAAAATGTGCAAAATGTCTAAAATGTATTAATTATAATCATAGGCAAAGAAAATGCAGAAATAGGAGATGCAATGTTCTAAGAGATAATAAAGACTTGTTTCAGATCTCATGAAGAGAATAAATTCGAGACCAAGAAGTTCAATGAAACATGAAAATAAATTGACAAGCAACAGCAAAGTGAAACATCATCAGTAAATCGCTAAAGACCTAGGAAAAAAGCTGGGTGTGGTGGCACGTATCTGTAATCTCAGAATCGGGGACCCTAAAGCATGACGATTGCTGTGAGTTCAAGGATGGCCTGGGCTATACAGTGAGTTTGAGACCAGCCTGAACTACAGAGTGAGAGCCTGTCTCAAACAAATAGTAAATAAACACACACCACCCCCCCGAAAAAAAAAGAAAAAAAAAAAAAGAAACAGGAGCAACAAGAGAGTAATGATAATTCACTCATACAAACACACAAATGGAACTATTTTATTAATAACAAATGATTTCAAGAAACTGGTTTAATAGTTTCACATTGACAAAAAAATATGGTAAGTATATAATCACAAGTCTTTAATATGAAGATGAAAGCTGCAGGTGTTTCATCTACAGAATCGATGTTAAAAAACTACTGAGAGTAACAATTTAGTACATGAAATGAGTTCAGTATACTGTATATCAGATGGTAACACTGATTACTTCTTCAATTTGGTAGGATAAGGGGTGTTTTGGTAGCACCTACTGTGCTTTTGGACTTTTCATACAATAGGCATTTATTATTTACATAATTAATGTTATATATAAAGTATAAAGAATAAAATCAAAATTTATTTTTGAAATGTGATTCATAATAAAGGGGTTAATTTAGAGGTGGCAGTGTGTCATTCGATTTAGATTTAGAGTGAGAAGATTTTACATCTTTCTTCACCTCTATGATAATAGGTAAACTGTAACTCCTCAAAGACTCAGTCTCTTACTCTGTTAGCGTCTCGCGGTAACAGCAAGACAGCACATGTAAAAACAGACTGGATATGGAAAGCCTCTCAAAGTAAAGCATGATTATATTTTTGTTTTTCTAAGGTGTAGCTTAGGAGAGTATTCAGTGTCTGGAATTACACAAAAAGGGCCAGGTGCAGAGTATTTTGGTGGCTGTCTTAGTTTTCCTCCTGAAAATACTCTTGTACTTGCACCACTCAACAAATTGCTTATGCCCTAATTCTGGGCCAGGGACTGCTTCTGAGAACATCTGAGTCAAACAACAAACACTTTAAACGAAGCCTACCAGGCCAAGGAACATACTGACTAGGAGACGTGTAAACTCCATCCATCTGGACATACTGCAATGACTACAAGTTTGCCTCCAGATAGACTATTTAAAACGGTTAATAGTACACTTAATATATTGCTGGAAATGATATCTGTGGAATCTATATAGCACCATTACAGGTTTAACTTCTTCCTTAGAAATCTAAAATTACTCTTTCCTTTGCTTCTCAGTAAAAATTGTTTGGAGACCAACAAAAAAAAAAAAAACTCAGAAAAAAGAAAAGAGCATTTAATAAATCAGTCATCTATTCCCAGTATTATTTTCTTTGCCTTATACTTCAGTTTATTTGAGAAAAAGAGGTCATAGAGAAAGAGACACAAGCCATATTTGACTATAAGGAAATAATTCTACACTGACTATATATAGTATTTCGAGCTAAGGAAAGGCTATATTACTTACTGAAAAAAATCTCACATCAAAAATATTGTTAAAAATTGATGGTGACATTAAGTGCACTTATGGGCATTTGATGAGTGTTTCTTCTCCAGTCTCCCATCATTCTTTTGTAATTTCCAGGTCAGAGGTAAATGCTAGTGTGCATGACTATCTGCTCTACCTTCCCACCTAACACCCTTATGATAGGTAACCTTGCAAGCCTGATTCCTCTCTTCTTCCTTTACAATTGTGTGTGCCACCTAGCATTGTATAGCCAGTGTACCTTGTTTTCTACCACTCCTTTGATATATACATAATTTGTTCCAGTTAACCCCTGCACCTCCCAGATGAGTTAGGTTTACACACTTCCCCATCTCCAAGGTGCATTTTTGCTGCAGTCTGGTGAAGGCCCCAGTATTTCACATCTGTACTTTGAAGCCGTCCACTCACATGTTTTGTCTCCATTGCTGCCCAAAAAGACAAGGGTGAACAACCTTCATGGAGTGGCAGACATGTCCTAACCTTATCATTAACTTAAGGACTTTAAAAACATTATCGAAATTTATCTTGCCAAGATTTTAGAACTAAGAGTGACATCTCAGTGTTTCAGAGAGAAATGAAGCATAGAGTGTTAAGAATACCATTTCCCAAGGAAATGGGAAACTATTACAGGATGAAATCAGAACTCAAATATAAGTCTGGGCTTACATACTGGTTTTTCAATCTAGAGTTTTTTTTGTTTGAGCATACAGTTTGCTAAAAATGAGTAGACAAACCTTTAGTGTGTCTTCACTGAATTTTAACAAGTACATGTACATATGTAACCTCAACTACTACCAAGACATGTAAAATTACCACCGCTCCAGAAACATTCTTTTTTTTCTCAGTAAATTCTGCTTTCCACTTTACCTGCATCCATTATTCTGACACTTTTACAACATGGATTAATTTTTGCTATTGTTCATTTCATATAAATTGTGCCACACAGTATATTCTTTTGTGTAAGCATTCTTTTGTTAATCCTAATTTTAAAAATATCTTTGCATTGCTTCATATTCCTGAATAGCATTTCACTTTAAGAATAAATCAGTGTATTTATTGCTAGATACCTGAAGTGGTTCCAATTTTCAGAGCTTCTGATTTCTTTAACTTCTTCCCAAATACTCTGTTTATTGTACTTTACCAACTGTTATGGTTTATACATTGTGTCAACTTGAGAAGTCTAGAAGCTTAATTAAGTAATTCAGCAGCTCTACATCCTGGGGTGTAGAAAACAAGCAGATACTGTTCTAGGATATTGTTCATTGTGTTAATTTGAGAAGGTCAGAAGTTTAACTAAATGATTCAGCAGGGGGTCAGGGTCCTTAGTTTGTAACATCCTCAGCCTGTGCAAGAGGAGGGCAGGCAGATGGTGTGAGTGCTACTCCCACCCCAGGGAAGCAGCTTGCATACTATAAAAGATGAATGAGGAGGGACTGATTGCTGCTTCTTGGGAGGAGCTCCAGCCTTCTCCTTCAGGTTGGATGTTGTCTCCTGGCTTCTGGCACAGACTCTTCGGTTTCATTGTAGACTCTTCAGCCTTTCATCGTAGATTCTTCAGTGTTCCATCATAGACCCATCAGTCTCCTGATACGGACTTGAGGACACTGCAGTAAGCTCCAGCCCTTGGGCTGGACCGTTCACCCTCCAGCTTGCAAGCACCCTCTGCACGCTCCTTTATTTAACTTTGTGGCTGACCGTTGGAAGCCAATCTTGTAATTTCTTACATGTGTATCTTGTGTTATATCTGTTTCTCTAGTAAACCCTGACTGATACACCATCTACAATGCTCCTCCTATTTTACTTTTTGCACAACTCCTTACTAGAACTTAAATGAGGAATAAGATTTGATGAAGGAAACAGGATAGCAGTAACAAGTTGAAGGGAGAAAAAAAGTCATCTTGCTACTTACTACTCATGGTATGTTACTGGCCCATGTTGTCAAACTCAAAGTCAGGTCTGGCAACACAGTAGTTTTCTTAATTAGCTATATATTTTAAATATTATGTTGATATTTCTGAATCAATATATCCTCACAACAGCTATTTATCATCCACAGCTTATCCTTACTTTTAATTTTTTTTTTTTTTTGAGACAGGGTCTCGCTAAGTCACTATGTTGCCTGACCTGGGATGTCTCCCCAAATGCTGGTGCTACAGGTATGCACCATCACACCACAGTCTCACTACATTTTATACTTTTAATTATCATACACCTAATAATTTTGAAAAATGTGTTTGTGCTTTATGATACTTTATCAAGTACAAATGTCTTTTTCTTCTTTATGTCTACTTAGCAAATATTTTGCATTATGAATATGGCCACTAGGTGGTATCATTAAGGTTTTTATTATGTCTCAAATAAAGGTATTATAATTTTTTTAAGTATTTTAAAGTTACACGACAGTAAAATTTCCTATTTCATTCATGATAACGCATTTTTGAATAAACATCCCTATGTTTAAATATCCTGAAAATTCTTTAGACATAATTTCTACAAATTGTTTGAAAACCTATGATCTGGAACAATGTTCTTTTAATTATCACATCGGCTTTCTTACAATAGGTGAAAAAAATGTCATTACCTAAAAAAAAAATCAAATAGCTTTCAGAGATTAAGCAATCATATATTTGAAGAAGAATATAATCAACTATCTATCAAAATGATACAAGGTTCCAGATGATAATTAAAGAGTGTAATTTACTGTCTATAGCCACACAAAATATGTGATTTTTTGCTACCCCTGCTGTGCTGTGTAGATGAAGATGTGAAAAATTAAAATGTCATAAAAAGACAATGGGCATAAACAGTTGGATCAATAGTTCATGATTGCACAGCATACGAAATGCTGAAGAAGAAATTCTCTGAGTTTATCTCAGAGATTATTCTAGCTAAAGAAATTACACAGAATTTAACAGATTTAGTTCCATTAGAATCTTTCCAGCATGTTCATCATGGTCATGCAGTGAAAATCTATGTTATAGCTCAAATTTAGGGAAAGGAGACAGTGAGGAAAAGATCAATAGTTTCATCCTGCCTAAAATGCAGCTCATAGTTTTGTGAGTTTATCCAAACTGTCCTAGTCTCTAGCCTAGGTCAGGACGAAGACAGAAGGTGGCATAATTATAATGGTGCATGCTCAGGAGTCCAATCAGCATGGAAATACCAATATTTTCTCAAGCTGCCATGCAGTCTAAACACATAAGCTCTCTGAGTGTTGTATCCCCATTTATAAACTTTTTCATCAACAGTTATTGTGATAATTAAACATTATATGAGTAATCATATCTGTAAATGTTCAGCGATTGTTAAGATAGAAAACATATATATTGTGCTAGCAATGTGTAGTTACTGTTCTAGTTGCTTGTGGTAAATTGCTACAAAATGATTCCTAAGGGAGTAGATATTTTTAACTTCAGAACTTGTCTGACCTCCATACATATTACATTTGGACTGGCCCTCAAACATATATATTTAATTTAATCAAGTTTAATGGTACAATTTAGGTATATACAATTACCACATTCATAGACAAGCTGTCAAACTTGTTTACATTCACAGAAGATAGTAGCAATGACAGTGGGAAAGTACTGGATTTAAGCACTAAGAGGCTTGCAAATTCTACTTTTACACAGTGCTTTCTCATAATCCCATCCAATGAAGTTTATCCTAGTATCCCTGAAGAAGAAATGTCCTGCATACAAAGAAAGTGAAACACTTCAGGATTAAAAGAACAGGAAGAAAGGAGGAAGCTCCCACTAACTGTAATCAGCCAGCCGATGGTGTCAGATGTGTGATACTCTAGTGTATGAAAGCTGCCAGCTGATGGAAAATGATGAGACATTAAAGGGTGCAAAAACAAATCAACCAGCTGTGGTCAGTGCAGATTACAGAAACATGATCCAATAAGTGGCAGTTGTCTTAAGATACTACATTTTTGGGGAAGTACTACATTTTTGGGGTAGTTTACTATATAATATTAGTCAACTAACACAGTTTATTGACCTAATTAACTTTATGATCACCTTTTTATATGTAAAATAATCAAAGTCTAGAGAATTTAAACACATTTTCTGAACTGACATCACTAATAGAGAGATAGCAGGGATCCTAACAAGGCAGCTTGGAGTCATAACCCACCTAGGCAATCAAGACAATAAAAGATCCCTCTAGTCTAGTGTTGGTGAACCTATGGTATATGTGTTATTGTGGTTTTCTTTTAAGACAAAAGATGTTAATGTATAAGTTTTTTTTTTTTTCAACTAAAACCTCAGTATCCAGGTTTAATTGCAGTGTTGGTCCTGTGATAAATAAGAGGGTATTGGGTTGAAGTTCAGCACTTGGTCTTTAATAGGCTCACAATCACTGCTCTAGTCTTACAAACTTTTTTATTGCTGAAATCATAAGGTTATATCTCAAGCTTTGAGGTCATTCAGTCTTTTCAGTTATTTTTTGGAATATGACCCAAATTCGTTCCTCTCCTATTTTTCTAGATAAAGGAAAGGATCATACAGCAGTTACACATAAAGTTGAGACTTGACAATGACAGGAAAAATATTTTAAGTGGAAGTGTATGTGGATATATTTTGGTGGATGTTTGGTGGATTCTGGCCGCAAGGCATCCATTCCACTTTTTTTTTTTTTTTTTGGTGGTACTGGGGCTTGAACCCTGCTACCTGTGCATGCCAGGCAAGAACTCTACCACTGAACCACATCCCAGGCCATCCATTCCACTTTAATTTACTATAACACATCATTTCCTTTATTGAAATTATCTTTCAGAAAATTGCAAATGGCAAATTTGATAAGCAGTTGTCTTTCCTCCTTTTCTCAAGGACATATATCAATTTATGCTGAGGCAAACATATATTTCTTCTTGTCAAGTGCAGATAAGAACATAAGAATTAACAAATTCTACCTGCATGGCCTGGCTGAAATTGTGAAAGACTCAGTATTAAGACTTCTAGTTCTGTCAGTTGCTTCAGACATCCCTGCTATCCCTGACCCATATATCTTAAGTTAATAGTCTTTTTTCCCTCCCTCATTTTCTCTTACTGTCTCTATTTCAAAGTCGGTAACTGTGAGGAGCCGCTGCTGCGAGGCCTGTATGCAAGAGCTGAGCCTGAGCTAGATTACCCCACCCGTCGAGTGAGCCAAGATGGCGCTCGTTTCCTGTTTCCTGGTCGTTAACAACCCCGCTGTAGATGATCTCTGCCCAGTTACAAATGACGCCAACCAATAAAATTGTATCCCCTGCCACAACCTGATTGGATAATGAGGCGGTATATAGGCGAGTCCCCGCCTGCGTACGGGGGAGAAGCACGGAAGGAGCCGTCTCAGGCGGACGCATAGGAGGCTTCTTGGGGCGCACCCTAGCTGTGGACAATTAAAGCTTGCTTTCTGCTACAACGGAGTCGTGTGTTTTCCTGCCGGCCGGGACAAGCGCGCGACAGGTAACCAAAAAAAAAAAAAAAAAAAAAACATATTGATATACATATTCATGTTTTTAAAAAGTCTGATAGTCATAAATATCAAGAACTATAAGTGAACCCATACATCCAGATAACATAAGTGAACTCTGCAAAAAACATGCTGTTCTGTGGCTCTATGATGATACTATGGTTTGTTTAAATGTACCCCCAAAGCCTCATGCAGTCATGGAGGTGACTGAGTCTAGCAATTGTGATTGGTTTATTGTCTAGTGCTGTAAATGGCAGTGTGAGTGCTGCACCCACCCAAGGCCATGTAGCTGGCATACAACATAAGAAAAAACAAGAGGTGTGCTTTTCCTCTTTTGTCCTTTCACTCTTGTTGTTTGTGGCCACCACAAAAGACTGTCCCTCAGTCATGCCACCCTGCCTTACACTCTCCAAAAACTGTAAGCTAAATAAACCTTTCCTTGCTTCACTTTGGGCATCAGATATTTTGTCTAAACAACAACAACAAAAATAACAAAGACAAAACTTGGTACCAGAAGTGGGGTCATTGCTGTGACTGTACCTGACCATGTGGTTCAAGAGTCTTTAAAAATGGCTTGTGAAAACACTTTCAAAAAGTTCGGGGATATTACCTAAAAGAGTGGTGCTGAAATGGCTTAGGCTGTTCTGTATGGGAGAATCTGGTCAGAGCTTAGAAGATCAAAAGGCTGATAGAAAGCCTGCCAGTAAAGATCAGGCTCAGGAGGTTTTTGCTGTGAAAAAGGACTGCACTGGTTGTTGGATTCCACATGATCTGTGTTATGGTTTGGCAGAAAGTTTGTCTGAAATTTGCTTGTGTCCAGAGTCTTTGGCTGATACTAAGATTAAGGACAGCAGACTGATTAATCTGGCAAAAAAAAAAAAAAAATTCAGGGCAGTTAAATGTTGAGATGGTGGCATCGCTATTGTTGGGGGCTCTTAGCCAGATTTATGTTGCAAATCAAGAGCAAAGAAACCAACAGGGTAATTTAAAATGTTGTGAATTTGTCCAAAAAAAAAAAAAAAAGGTCCAGTAAAACTGTAGACTGTAAAGATAGAGCTGAGATCTCAATTGCTAAAATGAAACAAAATAAAATAAAATAAAATATAAAATAAAATAAAATAAAATAAAGGTGGCCTGCAGGCATCACAAAAAGAGGCAGCAAGTCTCCACTCTTTGCAGTCTCAAAACTGCCAAAGTGAAAGATTCTGCTTGAAGAAAAAAGCTGCAGAGTACCATGTTCCAAAATGGCAGCAGTCACACCAGATTCCAAAATGGCAGCAACATGAAAAATTTGTTCCTCAAAATCAAGTTCAGAGTGCTCAGCAATCCAGACACTTGACCCCTACAACCAAGAAAAAAGCTGGCAGCATACTTTGGCAGCATCCACATGCCTCTGGTTTTAGGCAAATTAAAAAAATGCATGAATTCGAGGTAACAACAGTTTCCACCTCAACTTCAGAGGGCCTGAGAGGCAAGCAGTGTACCCCTGAGAGGGCAATATATAAAGTTCTGAGTATAAAGCCAAAGGTACAATAAAAAAACCAAAAGTTTAAAAAAGCCAAGAGCATCTATTATCTAAAAAAAAACCTGGAAAAAAAAGCCAAGAGAAAAGCCTTGAGAGCTAAAACCACCAAAATTGCTGTGAGGGTAAAGTTACTCAAGCACTTTAGTGCTCACAACCAGATTGCTTCAGATGCTAAGCATGAAACTCCAAGACTTAACGTTTGTCCTGCTGGATTTTAGACTTGCTTTGGTTCCAATTCTTTATATTCCCATTTGTATCCTTTAAAATGATAATGCTTATCTTGTACCATTGTATTTTAAAAGTGTTCAACTTAGTTTTCATTTGTACAGCGGGTTACAGCTAAGAGTTTGCCTTAGATCTCAAAGGAGATTTAATATTTAAACTTTTCAACAATGCTAAAACTGTTAGGATTTTGGCAACTCTTAGAGATAGACCAAATGTCTTTTGCATGAAAGATACACGTGAGTCTTTGGGTGGCCAACAGTAAAATGCTGTGGTTTGAGTAAATGTCTTCCCAAAGCCTCATGCAGTCATGGAGGCAGTTGAGTCTAGCATTTGTAATTGGTTCATTGTCTAGCGCTGAGATTAGCAGTGTGAGTGCTGCACTGTAGCCGGTATACAATGTAAGTTAAAACAAGAGGCATGCTTCTCCTCTTTTGCTGTTTTGCTCTTGTCACTTGTGCCCCTCAGCCATGCCACCCTGCCTTAGAGCCAGTTAAACATAGACTAAAACCTCCAAAAACTGTAGGCTAAATAAACTTTTCCTTGCTTCACTTTGGGCATCAGATATTTTGTCTCAACAACAGCAAACAAACAACCAAGCCAGATGATTTCAAGAATTTGGAACTGTTTATATGTCAAAAACTTATTTAAAATAAGACTGGGGCTAGACATGCTGGCACACACCTATAATTCCAGCACTTGGGAGGCTGAAGCAGGAGAATTGCCATGAATTTGAGGCATGTCTAGGCTATGTTGTAAGTTCAAGGCTAGTCTGGACTACAGAGTAACACCCTGTCTCAAAAAACCAAAAAAATTTGTATGACAAAATTCATCTCAGTCTTGGAATGAAAGGAAGATTTAAAATTAGAAAATCTAGTACTATAAGAATCTCACACAAAGTTCAAACAAGAGACAAAAACTGACATTGTCAGTGGAGTGCAGTGAAAAATAGACTTTTTGGGAGACTAGGTACTCTTTTTTTTTTCTGCAGCAACAGGAATCAAACTCACAATCTAACGCCTGCCAGACAGGTAGTTAAGCCACTGAGCCAAACTCCCAGCCATGGTTCTTTAAGGCAGGGTCGCACTATGTAACTCAGGCCCGCCTTGCACTCATGCTGTAGCCCAAGCTGGCCTTGAACTCACAACACTCCTCATACCTCAGCCTCCCGAGTGCTGGGATTAAAGGCATGCGCCACCACTCCCAACTTGAGACTAGATATTCTTGATAAAATACAATATCTTTTTTTTTTTTTTTTTTTTTGGTTACCGGGAATCAAATTCAGGACCTTGTGCTTGCAAG
>RJWM01034335.1:0-19813 GCA_004363535.1 Dasyprocta punctata | reverse complement strand
TATCCAGAAGCAGATGCAGCACTGAACTGAGTCCAGCGCTATGAGGAAGAGAAACCTGTGTTCCTGGGAATTACAAGTGCTACAGTAAGGACACAGGAGGAGACAGGACAAGGCAGGCCTAGATCTCACTAATACTGAAGCTTGGAGACGTCCTATGCTGTTCACCTGTCCTCCATGCCCTGTACCCAGGAGCTCAGTGTTGTGGTGCTGTCAGCCTGGCTCCCAGAAGAGGCTTCAGGACAGTTTGTGGCAGGAGTCATCCTCTTCCTGAAGAGGGATCTGCAGGGACAGCGCTTAGGTCTTCAGAGAAGAGGCCCAACCTGTGCACTCTTCAGTTCCCGACCCAGAAGTCCTCCAAAGTCGGCAGTGACTAAAGGTGGTGACATCACCTGACAATTCTAAGTCCTTCTATCGTGGCATTCGTGGAGTCTGGGGTCAGTGGTCAGCAGTCGCATCCTCCCTGGACCAGTGTCTCTCTCTGACATGGAGACAGGAAGAGGAAAGAGGTGTGGCCAGTGCAAAGCAAAGGTATTTTTTTGTGTGTGTGTGGTTACTGCAGGAAGCAGTAGGAAGAAACCCTGAAGAAGGAGTGGGGTGCTTAGACATGGAACAATGCCAAAACTGGGAGAGCAGTCCTATTTTATTGAGTAGGGTCCTGTCACCACCCTCCTTTATGTAGACACTTGATTGACTGGGTTTGGAGCTTGAGCTAGGCATTCTGTCCTGTGGGATATAAGAGAATTTTCCAGAGCATATTGTGTTGCAGACATTACCTACAGAAGGCAAATTTTGGGGACAGGGTGTGGTAGCTTACACAGACACAAGTGTGACCGGCTGTCAGCTCTAGACCACAGAGTTGTTTGGAAATTGTTTGGTGCTCATCACCACACAGAGCCTGCATTTTCCACCCTCAAAATTGGGCTGAGGTCTGTTACCCTGTCAAGGTGTCTCTTGTCACTCTAAACCATGTACAGACATCCAAAAATACTCATGAATATTGGAACAATCTGATTATTAAAAACAACGAACGCTGCAATTCTAAATATCTCCCAACAGTAAACGCCTTCATTCAGCCTCACACTGAAGTGTGCTCCAGTGTCTCTGTACAGCTATAACCCATAATGCCTGGCTTTCATATTGAGAGATATATTGCATTGTACCTTATATGTATTCTTATATAACTACCTTATATTTCAGGAGGTCCTGGCTTTTTCAGCATTTGTACTATAGAGAATTACTACCTGGAAGTCTTACATTATTAGGTGTAGCATATAATGATAGTGAAAGTGATTGTTTAAAAGTATTCTTTGAGATATAGATTGACAATGTGACATACAATCCTAGGTGGAGCAAAACTAGTTGCTCATGGTGGAGATGAAGGTTGAGGGGCTCTGGCTGATTCTCCAGCTGAGAAGACTTTAGCAGACATCTGAAGGGATCCAATTCCACTATTTGCTTATGGTGACCATGAAAGCTAAGAAGGACTAGAAAATGCAAAAGCCATCAGCAAGAAGGAAATTATTGCTAAACTATCTCTTTCCAATTTGAATGTATCCAAAATACATTGTGAAAGCAGTGTTATAAAGAAATGCACACCCCCTTCCTATTCTATGGCCTTCATCATTAGAATTATGCTCCTCAAAGGGCTCCTGCTCTGCCTGAAGAAGAACATAAAGGGTAAATGGCTGAAACTGTCTGAATATCTATGCATCCTTCAGTGACTGACTTTCCTCCTCCCAACATGCTAACACATCAGTTCATCATCCATTTTCTCATGGCAGTGGCACAATTTTTTCCTGGTGTCTTGGCAAATGGCTTCATCGTGGTGGTGAACGTGGTGAACTTCATCAAGCAGAGACAAATGGCTCCCTTGGATCTCCTCATCTCCTGCCTGGCGACTTCAAGGATTACTCTGCACATGCTTATCTTTCTCGTACATCTAGTTGTCCCTTCCATGAAACTGTCAGCAATTGCTAACCTTAGTACAGTTTTTATGTTTGTAAATATGTGGAAGATTTGGTTGGCCACGTGGCTTGGTGTTTTCTACTGTGCCAAGATCACCACCATCCCGCACCCCCTGTTCTTCTGGCTGAAGATGAGGGTTTCCAATTTGGTGCCCTGGCTGATCTTGGGGTCCACAATTTATGCTTCTATCAGTGCTGGCATTCATGAAAAACATGCATGGACTGTTGCCCAAAATATTTTGGACAACTTTTTAACTAAAAATGTGACTCAAACTAAAAGACTAGACATAGGGTCACTTTATATTTTGATTTTTCATCTTACAGTGCCATTAATTATCTTCCTCATTGCTGTTCTGCTCTTGATTTTCTCCCTGGGGAGACATGCCCAGCACATGAGAACCATGGCTACCAGAACCAGGGACCCCCACAGAGGCGCCCCCTTCAGGGCACTGCTGTCCATCTTTTCCTTCCTAATCCTTTACTTCTGCCACTACATGATGGCCATTTTGTTCCATTTTGAAGTACTGAAGTTTGGAAGCTTCCTCTTTGACTTCTGCAACTTGATCCCAGGCACCTACCTATCTATCCACTCTGTCATCTTAATTTTAGGAAATCCTAAACTGAAACAAGATGCAAAGAAGTTCCTGCTCTGTGGTCACTGTGGTCAGTGAGAAGGATTTGAATCACTTGACAGGACTTAAGTGTCAATGGCTTCCCTTTAGCTTTCTCCCCTCACTCAGCCAATAAATATGCTGTTTACAAATATACCTTTCATAGTGATAGCCTGTCCATCCTGAGGCATGGATAGAAATTTTTTACCTTCACAAAGGTGACATTGTTCTGTAAAGCACAACAAATATCTCTGGGTTACATTTACATCAGTGTTCTGTTTGTCATATGAGACTGCCTTCCTGTAAGATAAATAGTACAGGAACCTTTACAGATGATGTCTTCATGAAAAAACACAATTTTCTTAAAGTTGAAGGTGTTGAAGAGGGAGAAACACTGTTTTGTCTAATTTTGATCTTAAAAGACACAGATTGATGCAGTGCCCTTTTCGGTAGGATGTCTTCTTTTCAGTAGTTTATCCGAATCAAATGGGCTGACTGTTCCTCCCTGGTCTACCTATATATGATTTGTGTGCTCTTTAATGGAGTCACAGATAATTGAGCTCTTCTTAGACTAGAATGGAAGCTGAGGACAGGGATCTTTTTCTCAGTTCCTCAGAGTATATGCACTGTGTCTGTCTTGCAGAGAACATAGATGTGTTTGCCACATTCCGTAGAAACTGATAAAAAGATGGAAAAGTGGAGGAAAAGGATGAAAAGAGAGAGAAGTTGAGATGTGAACGCTCCTTTTCCATCTCCTCTAATTGTGCAACTTGGACAGACAGTGGCTGGCAAAATCTGTTTCATTATCTTCCTTTGCACTTGGCTTCAGGAACTTGCAATGGCGGGTGGTGATTTCGTCCTCCTACCACGTGTCTTGGCTTCCCAGAGAGCTAACACCAGCAGGTGAGAGGGGCTGAGGATGTCCCCATCTTCTTGACCTCAGAGATGCATTTTCTGCAGGCTGGCTTAGGATTTGGGAAACCAAGAGATTCATACATGTTTCCAAAGCCAACTCAAAGCCCCTTGGGTTTCATGAAAGTCAAGGAAATCAGAGATGCTCTTAAGGTGAGCTATTAATTTGGGTTCCTGTGTGATGATGTAAAGTGTGCAGATTTAAATTTGCCAGTCACCAGTAGTAAGCATTCAAATTGTGGTTTTTGAATCCAGGGTATGCAACTCATAGAGGAGATGCTGCAGAAGACCTGGAGATGTGTGTGTCTTCTTGGATGTGGGAATCAGAGCACTCTCTGTCTCCCCAGGGCTTGGAGCTGATTCTCCTGGAACAAAGGAGAAGCCCCCACTTTCTGTCTGTAGCTTCCAGTCCCTCCCTCTGTCCTGCAGGGACAACCAGCTCTGGGAAGAGCACCCGTGTCCTGGAAGTGAATATTGCTTTATTGGAAGGAACAGTGAACATGTACTCTTGTTTTTCATGCATCTGCAACTCAGCAAACACTTGCTCTGTGACCCCAGGATGTGTGTCCTGCAGGTGGGCAGAGACTGAGAGCAACTTCACACATCCAGGGAGAAATCCACAGGGAGTTTGTTTCTCAGATACTAAACTGGGATTCCATTTCATGTGCCTTTGTCCTAATTCTGCTAGCTAATAGCATAACTAAGAAGCTTTGACTCCATTTGTATACTTGTAACATTACCAGGATTTGTAACTAGGGAAAACCATGAAGTGTAATAAAGCATTCTAAAATCATAATCACAGCCTGTTTTCCTAGAAATAAATTTCTGCCCAAAATGTGACCTAGCTATTGTGCTGCTGGGTGCTGTGTGCAATGCTCATTGCTGTGTCTTGGAATCAGAAGAGTCTCAGGTTTGTCCCTCCAGAGCCGTCTTTATCTGGACTCAGCAGCCCAGTCCAATTGCTGTGTACCTTCTCTCACCCAGCAATCCCTGGACCTCTATCTATCTTGAACAGCCCTTAACTCTGCTTTCAGAAATGTGGCCTGTTACCCAACCAAGGTAGTGCATGGCTATACTTCTAGGACTCTAGGAGGCTTCAGCACCAGAATTGCAAATGTCAGCCTGGCCTGTGCAACTTAGACACTGGGCAGTATCTTGAGCAAAAAAAAAAAAAAATTTATAGACTGGAGATGTACCACAGGGTCCACAGTGTAACGACTCCAGTAAAGTCCCCAGAACAACAGGAAGAAACAAATGATTTTAAATGCTGAGTTGGAGGGATAGGGAAGAAAGGGAGGTAAAATGAAAGAAGGAAGGAAAAAATGAAACAGGTTGAGAGATAAAGAAAACAAAAAGAAAGAAAGACAAAGGAAGAAAGGAAAGAAGGAAGGAAGGAAGGAAGGAAGAAAGAAAGAAAGAAAGAAAGAAAGAAAGAAAGAAAGAAAGAAAGAAAGAAAGAAAGAAAAAGAAAGGAGAGAGATAGACACTCAGGGCATAAACAGGGTTTTCGGTGATGGCTGTGGTCTGGAGGTGCCTTGAGTGTCCCTCCAGCTGCCTGTGCTGAAGTTGGTCCTCACTATGGGAAAAGAGAAGGAACATACTTCATCCCCCTGATGTTTAGAGAGGGAACCTTTGGGGGAGTATACAGTGGGCTGAGTCATCAGAGCGGGACCCATGATGAACGCTGGTCATTTCCAGGCATGGAGCAGACACAGGGTGCTCTCACCCTCTCACCTCTTCGACTCAGAAGCAGGTGCAGCCTTGTCCAGGAACAGAACCATGAGCAAGAAACAGGTGTGTTTCTGGAAACTCCACATTCTGCAGTAGGAGACAGCAGGAGACAGGAAGAGGCAGGCCTGGACAGCTCTGGTGCTGAATCTGGGAGGCTCCCTGTGCTGCCCCCCTGCTCGCCACACCCTGTGCCCCAGGAGCTCAGTGTTGTGGTGCAGTCAGCCTGGCTTCTAGACAGGGCTTTAGAACAGTTTGAGCCAGAAGGCAGCCTCTTCCTGAAGAGGGACCTGCAGGGACAGCGCTGAGCTCTCCAGAGAGGAGCCTCGAGTTGTGCAGTATGCAGTGACCCTGAGTCCTTCATTGCCTGGCCCAGAATTTCACCAGTCTGCAGTGTCTGCAGGTGATTGTCAAATCCTGTGAATCTGGGGTTCAGCAGAGGCATCCTCACAGGGCCTGTCTCTCTCTCTGACAAGGAGAGAAGGGGATTCTGGGAAGACTAATGCAAAGTGAAGACACTTTCTTGTAGATGTTGCGGAAAGCAGTAGTAATCCACCCCGAGGAAGGAGTCTGGAGCTCAGACCTGCAACAATGCCAAATCTGAAACAGTGGTCCTATTTCATGGGGTAGGGTCTGGTCTCCCTGCTTCTGAGAGTCAACACTTTATTAATTGGATATTGACTTTTGGCTAGGGGTTCTGAGTTGTGGGATATAGGGGAATTTCCCAGAGCAGACTATTTTTCAGACATTACTTATGGAAGTAAATTTCAGTTTGGGGGGTGGTATCTTACACAGACACAAGTGTGACAGGAAATCAACTGTAGACCACAAAGATTCTTGGAAATGGTTTGGTGCTCATCACCACATAGAGCCTGCATTTTTCACCTTTTAAAAACTGCTGAGGTCTTTTACCCATCCAAGGAGCTTCTTGCTATGCTGCAATATATAGACATTTAAACTATGAGTATTGCACCAATCTGAATATTGAAATAATGAGCACTGCAATTGTAAATATCTCCCAGAATTAAATGCCCTCATTCAGCCTCACACTGAGGTGGGCTCCAATGTCTCTATTTTCCTGTATCACTTATTGCCTTGCGTTTATATTGAGCGATAGTCTGTGTTGCATTCTGTATATTTTATTTTATAATTATGCTAAATTTTAGGAAGTCTTGTTTTTCTCACCCTTTATATATTAGAGAAGTACTTTAGTAATTCTCTATGACAGTTTTACATTGCTGGCCCTGGCATATAATGATAGCAGAAGTGATTTTTCATTTCATTGTAATTGTAATCAAAGTGTTTCTAGAAGAATATCTTGATAATGTGAAGTAGAATCCCAGGTGTGGCACAACTAGTTACTCATGGTGGAGGTGAAGGTTAAAGAGCTCTGGCTGGTTGTCCAGCTGAGAACACTTCCAGCAGTGACCTGAAGGGATCCAATTCCACTGTTTGTTTATCGTGACCATGAAAGATAAAAAGAACTAGAAAACATGAACATTATAAGCAAGAAGCAAATTATCACTGGACTATCTCTTCCTTATTTGAATATGTCAGAACTAAATTGAAAAAGCAGTGATATAAACAAATGCATACCACCTTCCTATTTCATTGCTTTCAATAATTAGAATCTTGCTAGTCAAAGACATCCTGTTCAAGCTGTAGAAAAACAGAGAGGGTCAAGAATTGAAGCTGGCTGAAAATCTGTACATCTTTTAAGATTTTCCTGCTCCCAGCATGCTAACACATCACTTCAGTATCCATTTTCTACTGGTAGTCACACAATTTCTTATTGGGGTCCTCGCAAATGGCTTCATCGTGGTGGTGAACGTGGTGGACTTCATCAAACAGAGACAAATGGCTCCTCTGGATCTGCTCATTTCCTGCCTGGTGATTTCAAGGATTTGTCTTCAGTTGCTCATCTTCCTTGAGTACCTGGTTTTTCTCTCCATCATGAAACAGTCGCAATTTGCTGAGAATTATATAATCTTCATGTTTGTAAATATTTGGGGTCTTTGTTTGGCCACGTGGCTTGGTGTTTTCTACTGTGCCAAGATCGCCACCATCCCGCACCCCCTGTTCATCTGGCTGAAGATGAGGATTTCCAAGTTGGTGCCCTGGCTGATTCTGGGATCTACACTCCATGCATCTATCAGTTCTGGCATCCAGAGAATATACAAACAGCCTATTACTGAAACAACTTTGATAAACTTTTCCTCCATAAATGCAACTCAGACCAAAGCAATAATCAGTGTACCACTTTATATTTTGGTTTTTCATCTAACTGTGCCATTAATTGTCTTCCTCATCGCTGTTCTGCTCTTGATTTTCTCCCTTGGGAGACACACCCAGCACATGAGAAGCATCGCTATGGGAACCATGGACACCCACAGGGGTGCACAAGTCAGGGCACTGAAGGCCATCGTGTCCTTTCTGATCCTCTACTTCTCCCACTACACCATAGCCATTTTGAAATTTTTTCAAATCGTGAAGTTTGGAAGCTTCGTCTTTTTGTTCTGCTCTTTAGTGGCTGGAACATACCCATCTATACATTCTGTCACTTTAATTTTAGGAAATCCTAAATTGAAACAAGTTGCAAAGAAGTTTGTGCTCTGTGGTCAGTGTGGTCCATAGAAGGATTTGTATCAGCTGAAATGATCTAGGAGTCAATGGCTTCCCTGTGTCTCTCTCCTGTCACTCACTCAATAAATAACCTATTCATCAATGTACAGCTCATCATTGTAGCCTGTCCATTCTGAGTTACAGTTGCACACTTTCTACCTTCACCAAAGGTGACATTAATCTGTGAAGCAGAACAAGTATGAGTGGATTACATCTACGTCAGAGATCTGTTTGTGATATGGAATTGCCATCTTGCAAGATAAATAGTACAGGTGTGTTTATGCAAGATTTCTTCCAAGTGCAAGAATAACCATAATTTTCTCAAAGTTAAAAGTTTTGAAGAGAAGGAAAAGCTCTTGTTTGAACTTGTGATCCCTTCTGTCAACAGAATGTCTAGTTTTGGATGATTTATCTGACTCAAATACATTGACAGTTCACTCCCTGTCTACCTGTATATGACTTCTGCCCTCCAAATTGGGGTCACAGATAATGAAGTCTTCCTTAGACTGGAAAGAAGGCTGAGGACATCGAGCCCTTGTAGGTCCCTGTGAGTATATTCACCTTGTGCATCTTGCAGAGAGCTTGGATGAGCTGGTGACAATTCTTATCAACTGATAAGAAGAGTGAGACCTGGAAGAACAGGTGTGGAGAAGCAGAGAGAGGAGTTGGGGTCTGAAGGCTCATTTGCATCTCCCTTATTTGTTCACCGTGGACAGAGAGTGGCTGGAAAGATGTGTCTTATACTCTTGTGCCCTTGACATCAAGAATTTTCCAATGACTGGTAGTGATTTTGTACTCCTACAACGTGGCTTCTCTTCCAGAGAGGAAACACCTGTAGATTGGTGGTGCTGGAGGGGTTCCCATCTTCCTGATCTTAGAGATGCATTTTTTTTTCTGGAATTTCTGAGGTTTCTTAAAGTTAAGAGTTTCATGTATGTTCCTAAAGCAAATTCAAAGCCCTTTTGATTTCAGGCTACTCGATGAAATAAAAGATGTTCTTAAATTTAGCTGTTAATTTGGATTCCTGTGTAATGATGTAAACTGTGAAGATTTAAATTTGCCAGTCACCAGTAGTAAGGATTCAAATTCTGGTTTTCTGATCCAGGATATGCAGCTCATAGAGGAGATGCTGCAGAAGACCTGGAGATGCGTGTGTCCTCTTGGCTGTGGGAATCAGAGTGTATTCTGTCTCCCCAGGGCTTGCAGCTGAGTCACTGGGGAACAAAGGAGAAGCCTCCACTTCCTGGCCATGCCTCACAGTCCCTCCATCTAGTAGCCATTTCTGGGAAGCACAACCATGTTCTGGAGGTGATTATTGCTCCTGTTAAGAAGGGGCAGTGAACATGCACTCTTGTTCTTCTTGTATCTGCAGCTCAGCAGATACTTGCTCTGTGAATCCAGGATGTGTCCTGAAGGGGGGCAGAGAGTCGAGCAAGTTCAACCATTATTCAAGACACCTGCTATCACAAAACTCTCCCAGAAATTTTTTTCTCACTTTCTAGATTGTGATTCCATTTCATGCATCTTTGCTCTAATAGTGCTGGCTAACAGCATAAGTGCAAAGGCATGGCTAAATTTCTACACTTAGTAAAACCAAGAGTTTTAACAAAGGAAAATCACAGAGTATAGTAAACTTCTCTAAAAATATAACCACTATCTGCTTCCCGAAAGATAAGTTTCTTGCAGAAATGTGGCCTAGCTATTGTGCTGCTGGGTGTTGTGTGCAGCACTAGGTGCTCTATTTCTGAAGCAAAAGAGTCTCAGCCTTTGTGTTTCCGGGTCCCCTTCATGTGGACTCAGCAGCCCTGCCAAAGTGTTTTTGTTCTCCTTTCATTTAAGATCAGTCTTACCTCTATCTATCCTGGCTCAGCACAGTCCCTACCCTGTGCTTTCAGTAATAGTGTCTATTAGCTAAGCATGCCTGGTAGTGTATGCCTCTAATTCAAGCACTATGTGAGGCTGAGACAGGAAGACTGCACGTGTGAACTTAGCCTTGGTAGCTAAGGAATATAGCAATACCTCAGTCTCAAAAAGTTTTAAAAAGCTATGAATTCTGTTGAGTACCAAGTCTCCTATTTAAATCCCCACGGATCACAGGAGGCAAAAAAGTAAATAGGTAAATAGGTAGGGAGGCACGAAGCAAGGAAGAAAGGAACAATGGAAGGGGTGAAAAAAAAGAGGAAAGGAGGGAGGGGAACAAGGGTGTGAGCAGGATTTATGGTGATGGTTGTGGTCTGGATGTGGCTTGAGTGTCCCTCTAGATGCCTGTGCTGAATTTCGTACTCACTATGGGGGATGAGAAGGAAGAAGCTTCAACCCCCTGCTGTTTAGAGGGGAACTTTTTGGGGAGTCTACAGTGGGCTGAGTCATCAGAGCAGGGCCTATGATGAACCCTGGTGGCTTCTGGAGAAAAGGGACAGGCACCCAGGAGACACAGGGGTAGTGTCCCACCTCTCCCCTGGAACCTAGAAGCAGGTTTAGCCCTGTCCTTGGACCAGAACCATGTGCAAGAAAACCCTGTGTTTCTAGTAACTCCGTGGTTATCAGCAAAGAGACAGCAGGAGACAGGAAACACCACTCTAAAACTCAATGGGAGATGTTCTGTGCTGTCCACCTGCCTTCCACGCCCCATGTCCCAGGAGCTCAGCATTGCGATGAAGTCAGCCTGGCTCCCAGAGAGGGCTTCAGAACAGAGTGTGGGCCATGAGGCAGCCTCTTCCTGAAGAGGAACCTACCTGCAGGGACACCACTTAGCTCTTCAGAAAGGAGCCCCAACCTGTGCACTCTCCAGTGTGACCTGAGTCCTTCAGTGCCTGACGCAGGAGTTTTCCAGAGTCTGCAGTGAATCAAGGTGGCAACATGCACTGAGAAGTCTAAGTCCGCTGGTGCTTCTGTGGTAGCATCTGGGGAGCCCAGTGTCAGCAATAGCAATGAGTAGCTGCACCCTCCCTGGGCTGGTCTCTCTCACTCTGAAATGAAGAGGAAGAGGAGTTGGGGAAGCCCAGTGCAAAGCAAAGGTACTTTTCCGATGGGTGCTACAGGAAGCAGTATGAAGCTACTATGAGGAAGGAGTCTGGAGCTCAGACCTGAAACAATTCCTAATATGTGACGTGAGTCATGTTTTATGGGGTAGGGTCTCAGGTCCGCTGCTCTGAGTGTAGACACTAGATTGATTGGATTTTGGGTTTGTGGCTAGGGCCTCTGTCTTGTAGGTTAAAGGGGGAGCTTTCCACAGAAGATTGTTTTGCTGAGGTCACCTATGGAAGGCAAATTTCAGGATGAAGGTGTGATAGCTTACCCAGACACAAGTCTGACCAGCTATCAGCTCTAAACCATGTAGTTGTTGGAAACTGGTGCTCATCAGCACACAGAGGCTGCATTTTCCACCCTCTAAATAAGGTCAGAGGCTTACACTCTCCTGAGGTGTCCTTGTTTATCGGAACTATATACAGATATTTTAAAAATGTGAATATTGGAACAGTTTGAATATTAAAAAAGTGAGCACTGGAATTTTAAATATCTCCCAACACAAATGTCCTTATTAAGCCTCACACTGAGGTGTGCTCCAGTGTCTCTGTATGCCTGTAACCCTTATTGCCTTACTTTTATATTGACTGATACTTTGTGTTGTAGCCTGTGTATCATATTGCATAACTATTTTACATTTCAGAAGGTCCTCATTTTCTCAGTCTTTGTACTTTAGAGAATTCCAACATAGAAATTCTACAGCTCTTATATTGGGACATAACAATAGTGAAAGTGATTTCTTAGACTGTTTTTTGAACAATACCCTGATAATGTGAAGTAGAATCCCAGCTGTGGTAGAACTAGTTACTCACAGTAGAGGTGAAGGTTGAAGAGCTCTGGCTGGTTGTCCAGCTGAGAAGACTTCCAGCAGTCACCTGAAGGGATCCAATTCCACTATTTACTTATGAGGACCATGAAAGCTAGGAAGAGCTCGGAAATGCAAAAGTCATCAGCAAGAAGCAAATTATTGCTGGATTATCTCTGTCTTATTTGAATGTGTCAGAAATAAATTGAGGAAGCAGTGATATAAACAAATGCACACCACCTTCTTATTTCATTGCCTTCATGATTAGAGTTTTACTCTGCAAAGAGTCCTGCTTTAGCTGTACAAAAACAGAGAGGGTGAAGAATTCAAACTGATCAAAAATCTGTACATCTTTAAGATTCTCCTGCTCCCAACATGCTAGCACGTCACCTCAGTATCCATTTTCTTCTGGCAGTGACACAGTTTCTTACTGGGGTCTTCACGAATGGCTTCATCTTGGTGGCGAACGTGGTGGACTTCATCAAGCAGAGACAAATGGCTCCTTTGGATCTGCTCATTTCCTGCCTGGTGATTTCAAGGATTTGTCTCCAGATGATCATCTTCCTTGCATACCTGGTTTTTCTCTCCATCATGAAACAGTCACAATTTGCTGAGTATTACATAATCTTCATCTTTGTAAATATTTGGGGGCTTTGGTTGGCCATGTGGGTTGGTGTTTTCTACTGCGCCAAGATCGCCACCATTCCACACCCCCTGTTCCTCTGGCTAAAGATGAGAATTTCCAAGGTGGTGCCCTGGTTGATCCTGGGATCTACACTGTATGCATTCATCAGTTCTGGTATCCAGAGAATATACAAATGGCCTTTTACCAACTTTTCCTCCATAAATGCAACTCAGACCAAAGCAATAGACAGTGTACCACTTTATATTTTTGGTTTTCATCTAACTGTGCCATTAATTGTCTTTCTCATCGCTGTTCTGCTCTTGATTTTCTTCCTGGGGAGACATGCCCAGCACATGAGAACCATGGGTATGGTAAATAGGGATCCCCACAGGAGCCCCCATATCAGGGTGTTGGGTTCCATCTTGTCTTTCTTAATCCTCTACCTCTCCCACTACACTGTGGCCATTTTGAAATTTTTTCAATTTATGCATTATGGAAACTTCTTCTTTTTGTTCTGCTCTTTAGTGGCTGGCACATACCCATCTATACACTCTGTCATACTAATTTTAGGAAATCCTAAACTGAAACAAGCTGCAAAGAAGTTCTGCTCTGTGGTCAGTGTGGTCCGTAGAAGAATTTGTATCAGTTGAAAGGATCTAGGAGTCAAGGGATTACCTGTGTCTGTCTCCCATCATTCACTCAGTAAATGTCATTTTCAAAAATATACTGCTCACCATAGTACCCCATCCTTTTTGAATTACAGTTGCACATTTTCTACCTTCACCAAAGTTGAGAATGATGTGAAAAGCAGCACAAATATCCATGTGTTACATCTACATCAGAGCTCTGGTTGTGATATGAGATTGTCATCTTGCAAAATTATGAGTATAGGGAACTTTCTGCATGATTTCTTCCAAGTGCAAGAACAACCACAATTTGCTAAAGTTGAAGGTGTTGAGGAAGAAAAACTCTTGTTTGAACTTGTAATCTTTGAATGGAACAGAATGCTGTAGTGCTCCTGTCTGTAGGATGGGTTGACTGTTCACTCATTGTCTACCTGCATATGGTATCTGTTTCCCTAATGAGGGTCACAGACAATGAATTCTTTCTGAGACCCTAAAGAAGCATGAGAACAAGGAGCTCTTCTAGATCCCTGTAAGCATATTCACTTTGTGCATCTTGCAGAGAATGTGGATGAACTGGTGACACTTCTTAGCAACTGATAAACAGGTGGATAGATGGAGGAAAATGAGAAGGAGAAGCAGAGAGCAGTTGGGGTCTGATGGCTCCCTTTCCATCACCCTTAGTTGTGCACTGTGGACAGACAACGGTTTCCAAAGTGTGTCGTTATACACTTGTGCACTTTGATTTGGGACATTTCCAATGTCTGGTAGTTATTTCATTCTCCCACCATATAGCTTGTCTTCCCAGAGAGGAGATACCAGTAGATTGGAGGTGCGGGAGGTTTCCCCATCTGTTTGATCTCAGAGATACATTTTCTGCTGGACTTGCTGAGGTTTGTGGAAATTAAGAGTTTCATGTATGTTTCTAAATCAAATTCAAAGCCCCCTTGGTTTTAGGCAACTCAGTGAAATAAAAGATGTTCTTAGATTTAGGTATTAAGTTGATTTCCTATGTGATGATGTGTAAACTGCATTACATTTAGATTTGCCGATCACCAGTAGTAAGGATTCAAATATGATTTTCAAATCCCAGACATGCCTCTCATAAAGGAGTGTTTCATATTTTCTGGAGATGCATGTGTCTTCTTGACTGTGGGAATCAGAGTGCTCTGTGTCTCTCCAGGGATTGGACCTCATCCCCCAGGAAACAAAGTAGCAGTCCCCACTGCCTGTATGTGGCACAAGGTCCCTCCTTCTGTTAGCCAGTTCTGGGAAGAGCAACCATGTCCTGGAGGTGAATACTGCTTCTGCTAGGATAGAACAGTGAACATGCACTCTAGTTCTCACATCTGCAGCTCAGCAAACAGTTGTCTGTGATCCCGGGATGTGTGTTCCTGTAGGTGGGCAGTGACTGAGAACAACTTCAAACATCCAGGGAGAAATCTGTAATCACAAAACACTCCTAGACCTTTTTTTTCTCACACACTAGATTTTGATTCCATTTCAAGCATCTTTGCTCCAATAGTGCTAGCTAACAGCATAAGTGAGAGACATGGCTAAGGCTGTACACTTAGTATAACCAAGAGTTGTAGCAAAGAAAAATGATACAGTATGGCAAATCACTCTAAAAACAAAACCACTGTCTGCTTCTGTTATGGTTTGTGTCTAGGTGGCCCCCAAGCCTCTTGTAGTCTTAGAGGTAGCTGAATCTAGCATTTATGACTGGTTTTGCTGGGATTGACTGTGTGAGTGTTGCAACCATCACAGTGCAGAGCCAGCAGGAAGGGAAGAAGGCATGTTCCCTGCTTTTTTCCTAGTTTGTTTGCTCTTGTTGTTTGCTGCTGTCATGAACAGCTGCCCCTCTGCTACACCACCCTGCCTTGGAGCAACTGAGTATATACTGAAACCTCCAAAAACTGTAAGCAGAATAAACCTTTCCTTGCTTCACTTTGGGCATCAAGTATTTTGCCTCAGCAATGAGAGAAAAGTAACTAAGACAGAAATTGGTACTGAGAGAGTGGGGTCATTGCTGTTATGTTCCTGGCCATGTAGCTTAAGGGCCTTGGGAATTAATTTGGAAAGTTTTTGAGAGACAGGCCAAAAAGACAGCCCCTGTATGCTCTAAACCATATTGGAGGCTGGTCTGAGCCTAGAAATCAGACTACTTGTGGAAATGCTGCTGGTTAAGTTGAAGCTCAGGTGACTTCTATTGAGAAGGACTGGATCAGCTGCTGAAGTCCAGGTGGTATATTGTGCTTTGGCTGAAGTTTGGTCTTCATTTTGCTTGTATTTAGAGATATTACCTGGGTGGCAGAAAAGTTTCAGTGCAGTCTACTGTTGGGATAGTAGCACGGTTACTTCTGAGTGCTTTTGAGCAGATCTATGTAGGAAATTTAGAGCAAAGAGTCAGTAGAGTAATTTAGAACATTTGGCCAGAAAGAGGACTCTAGTGAAACTATGGGTTGCAAAGATGAAACAGAGGAGAACATAGTTGTTTAGAAGAACAGGAAAACATAAAAGTGAACTGAAGTCTTTCACTTGAAGTGAAGAGTATATTTGAATTGCAGGAGGTCCTTGTTTTTTAGTCTTGCCGTGCCATGTTAAAAGTTAATGGGAAAGCTTGCCCCCTTCCTTGCTCCATGGACCTAGAAGGCCTGTGGGATTGCCGGTCTCCCTGCCTCCTTTACCCACAACCTCCTCTTTGCGCCACCCAGAAGACTGCAGCAGCCTGTAATTAGCGACCCCTTACATCACCTGGAGAACATTTGTAGGCTGGTGGGAGCCTCAACAACCCCTCACTCACACAGAGGACCTCATCAGGCTTGAGACAGCATGGTGAGGTTTCCCCCCAAATGGAGGACCTCAGTGGATATACAGGAGCAGCCATGAACTCCCTTCCCCAGCTGTAGAACCTTGGCGAGTCTGGGAAGAGTGTGGGTGAGCCCCTCTTCCATACAGAGAACACCAGGTGGGTTGAGGAGAGTGCTGACAAGGCCTCCCTCAACCCAGAGGAACTTGAAAGTGCTTACAAAACACCCAGTGACACAGTAGGGTCCCAGTTAAGTTGCACAATATACCCAGGAAGATCTGGTGTCCTGGAACAGCCTGAAACTGCAGCAACAATAGGCGCTAAGGGTTTGCTTACATCAATACTCCTAGGATAGTCAGCCTAAAAAGAATACAGGATTCACCCAATAGGTCCTACAGGAGGAATTCAGGTGACTGGTCCCTCCCCTTCATTGTGGGAACCAGCAATTGGACAAATATCAGCCACACAGTAGGACCCTAAGACACACATGACAGACAGCTGAAACTAGTGGGATTGAAAAGTCCAAACTATTAACCCAAAAGGTGAAAATGACATAACAAAAAAGGAGAATGCAATCTCAGACATCCAGTCCATCAGGAACAAGTACAGGAGACATTGACATATAGCACATTAGAAGTCACACATCTGAAATTTCTGAAAAAATAGCAAGTGAAATGAAGAAACAAATCCATGAGGGTATAGAGTAAATCAGATTAGAAATAATCTCTCATATAAAGAAAGAAATGACAGCCTTAATAAAGGAGTTGCTCAGCATAGCTAGAGAAGACATAGGAAAAAAGTACAGGAGCATGGGAAAATAATGGAAACCTTGAATGAACAATATAGAAAAGAAGTAGGATGCATGAAACAAATTCAAAGAGATATCCAGGAAATGAACAATTCTACTGAAAGCTGGTGAAACCATTTGAATGAAGCTGAAGATAGAATTTCAGACATTGAGGACAGGATTGCAGCTAGTGACCATGAAAGGAAAGAATTTTTAAAAATAAAAAGACAGCATAAAATGACAATTCAACAGGTTCAAGTTGTTGCAAAGAGAAACAATATAAGACTAATAGGCATCAATGAAGATGCAGGAGTCAATGCAAATGACATAGGAAAACTATTTGCAGAAATAATAGCAGAAAATTGCCCAAACATGGGAAAAGAATCACATATGCAGATAAGTAAGGCATATAGAAAGCCAAACAGTCATAAAATAAATCTACACCCAGACATACAATACTTAAGATCCCAGAAATCCATACTAAAAGCTGTTAGAGAAAAAGACACAACTCACCTATCAAGGAATGCCCACTAGAATCACAGCAGACTTCTCAGCACAAACCCTCAAGTCAAGACGAGCTTGGAGTGAAGTGTTTGAAGACCTGAAAGAAAACAACTTTCAACCCAGATTGATGTACCCTGCAAAACTTTCTTTCAAAATTAATGGAGCAATAAGACACTTCTATGATAAAGAACAACTGAAGAAATTCATGTCCACAAAACCAACCTTAGAAAAAGTGCTGAAAGACATACTAGATAGAGATAAAAATGGCTATAATTTCCAGTACAACAACAGAAAGAAACCACCAGAAATCACAAGCAGTTAAACCAGGGGGAAAAGCAGGAAAGCAACAACAGGAAAATAACTTGACAATGTCAAGCCAGTGCATACCAGTTATAACCATCAATGTAAATGGCCTAAATTCACCAATTAAAAGAAATAGGTTGGCAGAATGGATCAAGAAACAGGATCCAACAATATTGTGTATACAGGAAACACATCTGACTCAAAAGCAAACTCATAGACTAAAAGTCAAAGGATGGAAAACAATATTCCATGCAACAGGAACACAGAAAAAAAGAGGGGTGGGTATTCTGTTTGCAGACAATGTGAACTTCAGACCAAAAATGATTAAAAGAGATAAGATCACTACATATTTGTTAGGTGAATAATCCAAGAGGAAGAGCTAACATTCATAAATATATACCACCAAATACAGTAGCACCCAACTCTATAACAAAAATACTAATAGACATAAAAAACCTTATACACAACAACACAATTGTAATAGGGGATCTTAATGCCTAATTGTCACAAAGAGATAGATCAACTAGACAAAAATTTGGTGAAGAAATGACAGAACTAAATCAAACTTGTAAGCAAATGGACTTAGTAGATGCTTACAGTGTTCCACCCAACCACATCAGAATACACATTCTTCTCAGCTGCAAGTGGGACATTCTCTAAAACAGACCATATATTAGCCCATACTATATTCTTAAGTAAATGCAATGGGATTGAAATTATCCCATGCATATTATCTGATCATAGTAGAAACTGGACATTAATGTCAAAAGAAACTGTAAAACCTACATAAACACATGGAAATTCAATAACTTCTTGGACAACCAGTGGGTTATAGGAGAAATAAACAAAGAAATTAAACAATACCTACAATTAAATGAAAATGCAGATACAACATACTGAAACCTGTCACATGCAATGAAAGCAGTCCTAAAATGGAAATATATAGCAATGAATTGTCACATTAGGAAAGCAGAACGAGCACAAATAAACAACCTAATGCTACACCTCTAACTTCTAGAAAAAGAAGAGCAAGTCAAACCCAAAAGCTCATAGAAGACAGGAAGTTATAAAGATCAGAAGCAGAAATTAATGCAATTGAGACTAAGAAAACAATTCAAAAATTAATGTATCAAAGAGCTGTTTCTTTGAGAGAATAAACCTAATCAAGAAAAAGAAAGAAAAATCCTTAATGCAATAAAGAATGAAAAGGAGAAAATTACTACAAATCCCATGGAAATTCAGAAGATCATGAATACCTACTTTGAAAATCTTTACTCACATAGGGTGGAAAACACAGAGGAAAAGGACAGATTTCTAGAAATGTATGAATTACCAAAGTTGAACCAAGAAGATATAACAATTTCAAATAACCCAGTATCAGCTATTGAAATTTAAAATGTGATTAAAAACTTACCAACAAAGAAAAGCCCAGGTACTGATGGATTCACAGCTGAATTCTGTAAGAAATGTAGAGAAGATTTAATGCCAATACTCCTCAAAATTTTCAGTGAAATTGAAAGGGAAGCAATTCTTCCTAACACATTCCTGGATGCAAGTATTGCTCTGATACCAAGACCAGCGAAACACCCAACCAAAAAGGAGAACTAGAGCCCAATCTTCCTAATGAACACTGATGCAAAAGTTCTCAATAAAATACTGGAAAATAGAATGCAGCAAATCATCAAGAAAATTATAGACCATGACCAATTGGGCCTTATCCCAGGAATTCAGGGATGGTTTAACATACACAAAACAATAATTGTAATACACCACATCAACAGCGCCAAAGACAAAAATCACATGATCATCTCAGTACATACAGCAAAAGTTTTGATAAAGTCCAACACTCATTCATGATAAAAAAAAACCCTACAGAAAATCAGGATATATAGTCTCTACCTCAATCTGATAAAAGTTATCTATGAAAAACTAACACCCAGCATCACACTAAATGGACAAAAACTGAAAGCTTTCATTCTAAAATAAGGAACAAGACAAGGAGGTCCACTATCAGCACTCCTATTCAATATAGTTCTGGAAACATTAGCCAGAGCAATTAGACAAGAGAGAGAAATAAAAGGAATAAGGATAAGAAAGGAAGAAGTTAAATTATCGCTATTTGCAGATGACATGATACTCTGCATAGAAGATCCCAAAAATTCTATCAAAAGACTGCTAAAGTTAATGAGCAAATTCAGGACCATAGCTGGATACAAAGTCAACACTCAAAAATCAATAGCATTCCTGTACACACACACACACACACACACACACAAAAAAAAAAAAAAAAACTCACTGAGAGAGAAATTATGGAAATGACACCTTTCATAATAATATCCCAAACAATGAAATACTTAGGAATCAACCTAACAAAGGATGTAAAAGACCTACATGCTGAAAACTATAGTACTCTTCAAAAGGAGATCGAAGAGGATGCTAGAAAATGCAACAATTTCCCTTGCTCTTGATTAGGAAGAACCAACATTGTGAAAA
>RJWM01034334.1:0-19804 GCA_004363535.1 Dasyprocta punctata | reverse complement strand
TCTTTCCACCGTGACTTTTATTCTCCCCAATATCCTTCGAATGCATCATATTGAGGGGGGTTGTATTTATTTGCATCATATATTTTAGACTAATTAGTATTTATGACTACTGTTCCCTGATAAGTTATGTAATAACAGTCACACTGTTCTGCCTCTTTGTACAATTTAATTCTTTCTCTAAAATATTTCTGAAATCTGAGCAGTTCTGTGCTTCTCCTGGATGATCACTAAGGAACATTAGTTCTCAAAGCCAAGTACGATAAGTAACCCCAGTGGCCTTTCTGTTTTCACATTCTTCCTGTCTGATGGGGGTCAATTTCCTATTTTTAATTGGAAAGTTTTCTTAACACCTACCCCCCTCCATGTTGTAGCATTAGTCACATGCCTACGAAGATACTGTTCATGTTCTAAATCACACTTGCTTCATTTTTCTCCCAGAGGCTGACCTCAGGTCTTCCCTACCTTAGAAAGACCAGGCTTTCCTTAGGCCTGCTGCTTCACTTGCTCTGGAAGATCTCCTCGAAGTCATCTGGGTTCTCCCATAATGCTCTCTTGTGTTGGGTCCTCGCCGGCCTAGATTCTTTTGTTTCCTTTGTCTTGCTGTATTGCCCTGATTTACTGGACAACATTTTCCTGTGAAAGAGCATATGGATGATTTTAAGAAGCTGCCCTGTAAAGGAAAACATTCTTTTTAATAAAACATAGATTTGTCAGTTGAAACTAATTTTCACAAAGCTCTTCTTATTTCTAGTGTTGCTCTTAACTGCGTTGTCACCATACTATTTACATCATAGATAACCAGTTCTAGTCACTCCTGCTTCTCTGGAAGCTTTTAAAATCATCTCTATCTTAGGGATGCTAAAAGAACACAACATTTGTTACTGTTGTTTTCTATCTCATTGGGGTGATCTTCAAACTGCCTCCTCTTTTAAAATTCTTGATATTTTCTCTAGTTTTTCTTATACTGTGGTTATTCAAATACTATGCTTGTCAGACTGATATTTCTTTATTAATGTCAAATTTCCACCCCCTTTCCACTTCCTGGTTTTTCCTTTGGCTCTGATTACACATTAGTAATTCCTTGACTTTGTACTTTTTCAACCTGGTATTGACATAGTTTTAAAGTTTTAATTTGCTCCTGAATTTCTAACACTCCCACAAATTCCTTTGTTCTTGTTGCACTGAACTCTCTTGTCAGAAGCTTCCCTGAAATATATGGTAGACCCTGGCATTCCCTGGATGGAAATTCTGTATATGAGCAAAACTTTCATTTACCTAATGGGACCTACTGTAAGAATTTAGCAGTGAAGCCAGTTTTTCATTTGCAGGACTTTAGGGCAATATCTTGGGGCCAAATCTGTGGGACAGTCTGATTTCTTCAGAGAAGAAGCTCCTGACCCTCTGCCTGAGGAATACAATCAAGGCTGCCTGCTTTCCAGAAATCGTTCATCATACAGTTTACACACACACACACACACACACACACACACTCACACACACACAATATTTTCTAGGTTTCAGTCATGATGTACTTGATATCTCTAAAGCTGTCAGGTTTAGTATCTATAGAGTATAACATCTGCACATTTGCAGAGATGGAGGACAGGTGCACTCTGGGCTCTACAATCATTTCCTGTGGTTCTTCTAGGCCTCTGCCTCATGTTTTACCCCAAGGTGCTCTGTGCCTCTGAGTTGTGAACCTGCTGTGAGTTCTGCCACACAAACTGGCTGGCTGATTTTTGTCACAGCCACTTTCCATAGGCACCAGAGGTGTGCTTCTAATATTGTGCCATGTGAGTTAACATTACTTATCTTACATTTTTCAAACATCAAAAATCATGCCCATTCTGACTCCTGGTCTTGTGCGTAACATTTATTTTATTCTTTAATTCAAATATTTCAGGATCAAGATGAACTAGTTGCATGTTCAATCAGTCCACCATGTTTAACTTAATTAAAATGTGTATTTCAAGTATAAGTGTGTTTTAGTTAATTATTCATTGCTGGCACAAAATACTCAACACCCACAAGTTAAAGGAGGTTAGGTTTATTTTAGCTCACATTTTTTAGAAGTTTTAGTCCAGAGCCATCTGGCTCCAAAGCAAGGAGGTTGCTATTGGTTGGTGACACCCACACCCAGGTGCATCTTCTGTCTCCACTAAGTCCATCATTCACATCCAGAACCATGCTAATCGTCCACACAGAACAATGCTAAGCATTCAGTGGACTAATTCAATATCACACACCCATGATTCAGTGACCCCCCCAAAGTCCCACCTATAAGCACATGAGCATTTGAGGGGATATCTAGTATAAGCAATAACAAAATGTGTTTAAATTAAATATATTTAATGGTATTAAATTGGACCCTTAAAAGTCTATATATCCAACATATTAAGGATTCCTTTAACTTGGAGATGTCAGGTGATTTGTCCCACCAATGAGAAAGTAGCTAACATAGATTTTGGTACTGAGAGTGGGGTCGTTGCTGTGATGCTACCTGACCATTTGGTTCAGAAACCTTTATAACTGGCTTACAGGAGCATTTGGAAGGTTTGGAGATACCAGCTGGACAAGCAACCCTAGAATGATGTGAGCCAAGCTTGATGTATGATAATCTTCAGAATTCAGAAGATCAGAATGTTTAATAAGGTGCATTTGGAAAACACTAGGCTAAAGAGCTTTCAATTGGAAGAAAGGTCTCCATTGGCAATTGGACTCAAGACCATGTGTGTTAGATTGTTTTCTGTATTTTTTATTTTAAACAGAAAAATAAAAAAAAACATTTTCAAAACAAGCTAGTGGGAGAGTAATATGAAAAGTAAAAAATGTGTGTGTGCACATGTGTGTGTGTGTGTGTGTATGTGTGACATTTTGGCAGAAAATTAGTCTGCATTTTGTTCATATTCAAAGACTTTGCCAGAGGCTGAAATAAAATTAATCTGGTTGAAGAAATTTCAAGGTAGATCAATGTTCAGGTAGTGGAATGGCTACTGGTGAGGGCTTTTATCCAGATCTATGTTGAGAGCAAAGGGTCTAAAAGAATATTTAAAGTGTTTTGAGTTTCTGCAGAAAGAATCCTCCAGTAAAGTTGTGTCCTGAAAAGATGGAACAAAAGACAATTTGCTTGCTGAAAGATTACAAGTAAAAAGCCAAGCGAAGTATTTTGGAAGAGTATAATAGAAAAGATGGTTTAAGGCTTTCACAAGAACCAGCAACACTCCACTGCTAATGCAAATGCCCTCTGGAGAAGTTCTAAAGTCACCAGCCACAGGGGATTCCAACCCGAAGTCCCTTCAACAGTGACTGTTTCTACTCTGTGTCCTCCATTGTCACTGGAATGCTGGTGCCAGAACATTCTGCTTTAGTCTTCATTTGCCAAATCTGTCACTGATTGTTCACTGTGGTGACAGATCCCATAATTATCTCATAGATCAAGTGCAAGTTTATTTTGAGAGGATAATTCAGTGTCTGGCTGGCCAAGTCTTTCATGCGTTAGTTGGACCACCGTGTAAGTTTGTTTGTATGCCTTCCCTCTCTCTGGGTTGCACCCTGTCACATGGCTCTGGCTGACTTGTACACACAAAGACACACATATGCACGCGTGCACACACATGCACACACATGCCATGATATCTCATGTAGATAGGCTTTTTAAAACTAATAAGAGATAAAAGTTCTTGAAATATTTACAGGGAAGGTTGATGGAGCATCTGGATGTAGTGCTAATGGTTGAGATTTACCATGGAAAGCCTACATAATTCAATGTATTTATTTACTTTAGTGTGGCAGCACAGGAACACAAATTGGACAGTCTGAGCTGTATGAAGTAAACTAAAGAAGAAGAAGAATGATGCTTGAATATACTTTGTAAATATCATGTTAATTTAAAAATGGTTTATTTTTATTATTGCATTTTTAAATGTGCATCTTTTGTTGTTTGCAGATTTCTGCATCTTTATTTTTTGTCAAAAGAGGTGCCACTTTGTTCTTTTTTGGTAGATGTTCAGCAGGCTCTGTAATTACTGAAAAGATCTGCTTTGGTAACTCTCCCTAGTATAATTATTTTTGTTTTCCTAATTTTGGTATTAACAGCATGAATCTTTTTGTAGTGTTGGTAATGGAACATTTCTACTCACTTATAGTGAAGAATAATTGTTTTCCATTCCATATGTGAAGGTTGTTTTCAAGGTTAAATGATTGGTATTAGTGCATATTATATGTGTGTGTTATAGTACATAGTATAATATATACAGTATGTATTATAGATATACATAACAGAATAATAAACATTTAGTATATTATGCAAGTGTGTTAAAATTTTTCCTTTTAAATTTTATAAGCATTGCTTAGAAATATTTATGATTTTGAGTTATTATTCTAGTTATCTTTAAAAACAGGGAAATGGGGCTTTAACACTTTCTTAAATTCTTGATCTGAATTCACCTGTGGACCAATTGTACTCACCTGGATGTGCTGTGTCTTGTTTCCTGTCACCAGACAGGTTGCCCAACAATCTCAGAGTTTCCATGTTGCTACACAAAATATATCATGCCTTTAAGGTCATTAAGTCTTAAAGACTGCTGAGGAAAAAATTAAACATGCTCAGTGATCTTGCAAAATCTCTTACACTGTCATTGAAGTTCTCTCTAACAGTTTGAATCCCTATACAGTGATATGTACGTCTGAATAGATTGTGCATATAGCAAGAACAATATGTAATAAAACTGCATACCACCAGTTAAAAAATAATTTTACACATAATCTTTTCTTTAAAATGCCCAAAAAGGTCATTGTCACTCCTCCAGTGTCACTGCAGATGAAGTTTTTGTTATTTGTATTTGTGTTAAGATTTGTCTCCTAAATTGCAATGAAATTTTAAATAATGATTTGTTAAACACTGGTAGAATTCCTAATTTTCCTAAAATTCTGTGTTCTGCACCCAGAGCTAGAAGCAATAGGAGTTGTTTCTTCTCTAGAGAAGCTTAGTTTCTTAGGAGGGTGATATTGTGAAGCAATTGATATCCTGTAATGTGTTGAATTTGAAGATGAGTGTACAAAAAAGAAACACTTTCAGAAAAACATTTTATGATACAACTGCTGGCAAATGTATTCCAGAATGTAGATGGGGTCACATTTGTAGGACATGAAGGCAGAAAAGCCATTTGCAGGCAGGGAACAGCATGGATGACACAGAAACGTGTCCTGATGTGTCTGATAGCTTTAGAGAATAAAATTAACGTAATGTTGAGTAGCTGAGGCTTTCCACAGAGTAATGTAATGGAAATCCAGCCAGAAATGAACTGAAAGTTCAGTTCTCAAAACTGTTTTTGCCCTCCATTTTAGATGTGAGGGAATCTTCAAATAGTAATTGTGTACTCTTGGTAAGGCCCACAGCGATCTATGGCCTGGCTTGTTAGTGACTGAGCACCCCTGACACGGTTCTTCCACTGTGAAACATTTGTTTCATCCCTTTAAACACTTAGTGTCATTTAATCAATTCATTGTTAAGCTTTTGTTTGCTGTACTATACTGTGAATACTGTGCCAATATTATGTAAGGCATTACATTTTATTTTAGTTTCTGAATAGTAGAAATAGAAAATCTTAGCTGTTTTTGTTGCTAAACTCTAAAATCTTAAAGTTTTATCATATTTATAAAGGGATTCATAATAAATGCTCATCAGGTTTGAACATAGGTACCATAAAGAGGGCTGTATTTCATAACCTACTCCTCAAACCCCCTGAAAATAGAAAGCCTCCTGCAGTAGCTTTTTGCAAAGCCATATGCATGACACTGCTCTCAAACATTTCATGCAGTGTAAGAAATACCTTAATGGTTTGTCATTATCTTTGTTACTTTTCTCTCATTGTTGAGACAAAATACCTGATGCCCAAGATGAAAGAATGAAAGGTTTATTTCTTACAATATTGGAGGTTTCAGTCCATACTCAGCTGGCTGCAAGGCAGGGTGGCATTGCTGCATGCCAGGCCTTCATGGTGGCCACTGCAAGCCACAAAGCACTAACTGGCAAGAGGGGGAAAACACGCCTTCTACACGCCCTTACACTGTATGCCAGCTCCACCTCTGGGCAGGTGCAGCACTCACATCACCAATCCCAGCGCTAGACAACAAACCAGTCAGGAATGCTAGACTCAGCAGCATCCATGCCATGATGACTTGGTGGGGTCATAGGAATATGACAGTCACTTGTCATTTTAATCAAGGGAACAGCCCCAACATTTATGAGTTTAACTTACTGTGACATTTTCTTCTACTTTCCTTTCCCTTTAGGTATCTCGAGGGCAGCTTACTAGGAAGTATAGCTCTTGTGCAACAATATTCCTAGATGACAGCACATTCAGCCAGCCTAATCACAGAAACATGGTACAATGGTGAGTACAGGGATGCTGCAGAGGCCTGAGTGACAGGTGCCCACTGCTAAAACATTCAAGCCATGTTGGGTAAATTCTGCCATATGATTATTCTCTTCCTTGCCCCACTTAAAACACTGGGGCAAAAGCATCTATATTGATTTTAGAGGCTTACATGTGAATTTCCAATTTTTGTTTTAATTGCAGACTGCATGGTAGAAAGGAACACCAGCTAACAACTAAAAAATCCCATGAAAAGTGTGCCTCTTCATGTTATGCATTTATGTTTTAAGACACTGTTAAATGTAGAGAGAACAGGTGCTTTATATTTGGATGTTTCTAGAAAAAAATAGTTCTCTATGAGTTACAGGACTAAAACAGGTTTTAATAATTTAGAAATGACTCTTGGAAAAAGGAACCGCTTTTCCTATGTTGACACCACAGTGTATCAGCATTTGAATGTTCTCCATAATACATGAGCAATGTCATGTCATATCCTGTGTGAGCACCACTGTGCTGGGGTGAGCGACTCGCCAGGATCATAAACTCAGTACTGTAACAAATTAAAGTACAACGTTTTGAAAGCATGATACTTTATTAGAAAAAGAGAGAAAGGACAAGGTAGATAGCTACCCTGACAAGAATCAGGGCAGGGAGCTCCAGAAAGATGGAGGATCCAAAGCCTTGTTCCTGGATGCTCTTATTGGGTGCCAAGGACCCTTTGCCCTGTCCTGAACTTACCATAACCCTCTTAGTTCCCAGGGCTGTATTTGCATTGGACCAGGTCCACTTGTTTATGTCATTTCTTTGGGGGGCTTTGTGTAACTTCTTTCTATTTGTCCTTGACAGGGCTTTTTCTCCAAAGTAGACAGCTGGTTGACTAAGAGGTGTCTTATTCATGGTTAGATTAGAGTTAGTAAGGAGATATGTGGGTATCTAGTGTAGTCATATAGTACCCTTACAGTGGAGAATATAGTGACACTAGAGTGCACACATATGTAAGTGTGTGTTAGTGCAGAGGTGTGAACACATACTGAATGAAAGCTTTCTCCAGAGTTAGTCAGTCCCCCTCCCCAGTCTAGTCTACCTGAATTCTATTGAAAGTACAAAAGGATGGGTTATTTTGGTTTTGTGCACATGACTTTCTCTGTATGCTACTTTTCTCTGCTTTTTAGTGCAAGTCCCAAGGCCATCTGGTGCCTTTGTTTTGTTTTATTTTGTTGTGTTGTGTTGTGTTGTGTTTCTTTTCTCTACCCTTGCCTTTGAGATTGTTGCTAGGGGAATTTTTTCCCGGAAAAGTTTTAACTCCTTCTATTTAGGATTAGCCAGAAAACCTAAAGAGTTCTCTATTATATTCTTTCCCAACCTACAGTCCCCTTTCCCATACTTTAATGGGTCATAATCATAGATTCACAATGAAAACACTCTGATAGGAATCTTTCAAGCTTATTAAAATACCAACATCAGGGCCAGGGATTTAGCTCAGTGGTGTAAGCACCTGCCTGGCAAGCACAAGTTTGTGAGTTCGATCCCTGGAAAAAAAAAACCCTTCAGTAATACCTCACAGAGTAGCCAGAAGGGACTTAAAATACCAACATCAAAATCCAGATACACAACTTCCATACTGAATTGAGGTTGTTCATGGAACATTATTAATGTCCCTCTGGTTTTGAGTTTTGGTTTTTAGAATGTATTGGTCCATTAGGCATTTAGAAAGGCATTTAAATGTTTATAATAATATAATAGTACATTGTTCTTTTTTTTCTACTGGGAATCAAACTCAGGATGTTGTGCTTGCCAGGCAGTCACTGTGCCACTGAGCTATATCCTGATTGTTCTTAATAAAATATATAAACCTTATTAGAATCACTTATGCAACTTTCTCAAAATATATGTCTGCAAATATAGGCATTCTTCCCACCTTCATCTTCCCTTTGATTCATGGGTACTCAAGCTCTTTAGGAAATCAAGGATGAAGTTGACATGTAATACTCTACACAAAAGTATGCCCAGTGATTGTGACTTTAACTGCTAACTCATTCACAAACATTATTGCACATTGGAAACATCTGGGGGAACTTTTCAAACACTCTTTGTACCAAATTGTACCCTGTGCCAGTTAATCAGAATGTCTCAAATTGGAATTAAGGGTCATTGTAAAACTCCTTGGGTGATTTCAGTGTGCAGAAAAGTTTGGAAACTACTGATAAAGAGAATACTGCATAGGAGAGGCATTGCTTCTAACTGTTTGGTGGGATTTGGGGCAAGCCTTGGTTCCTTTATCAAGGGTGTAACAGTTGTTGGATGAAATTTCAAGTTAGGTTTGGTGAGTCTTTTCAGTGTATGATGGTTAGTCTGCAATTAAACTGTTTGAAACACTATACAAATGTGCATCCTTGATGCATATGATGTGACACTAAATTTTAAAACACTTTCTGGAGTTGTTTTAAAATTCAGATTTGCCTTTCTTTGATAATGTTAAGCTTCATTTTAGACAAGAAGGGCAAGTGAAAGCATGTAGTTCGCTAAAGGGAACCTTTTTGCATTCTAATATACAGCACCTGTGCATAATTTAGCAATGCAGCAATGTATTATATGAACAGTTGCATCTGCTTATTAATATTTTATTTAAACTAATTTTGAAATACTTGCCATGAATATTATACTATATAGATGTAGGATGCATTACTATCACTGATTATTTCAGGATGAAAAGAAGTATTATCAGTTTGATGGTCGCTTATATTTACTAGGAAATTTTCTTGTAATGGAGCAGTGATTATCTTTTATTTGGTATACAGCACTTTTATTATTTACTTTTAGAGAAATAATGAAAAATGATGGGCAGGTGAATAATGAAGTAAGTCAACTGAAATAAATGTATGGGCTTCCAACTTTAAAAAAAATTATTGTGTGGTTTAGTTTTAAGTATATGGGCAGATATGTAGAACTTCCCCAGGGAAAGAGGTTTTTGGGTAGAAACCCAAATAACAGGGAAATATGTAATAATGTATAATGAAGAGAAAGATGTTCTAATGTCACATTGCATAACATTTGGCATCTGTGTGCTAAAAACAAATTAAATGAAATGGGCAAGTGTACATATGGTACTGCTCTGAAACTGAAAGACAAATCTATGGGAAGTTCTCCCTTGAAAATTTGTCTTCAATTTCACCAAATGATAAACTTGGTTATTACAGATATTTTTTTCCTTCCACAGTATGGCGTTAGCAGTATATTACCACATAAAGTACAGGTGAGCTCTTAAAAACCTGTCTTACACTTCCACTTAATTTACAGAATACCTATGTATCATTAGGTCCTGACTGCAAGCATCATAAATTGTACTGTGCTTTTAGTAACAAATGGAAGCAAGTCATTTCAAATTTCTTGTTATTGTAATTAGGACTGTTAAAAATATTCTCTTAAAGATCACAAAGAATATTTGCTTTTATGGGTTATAATGATGTGTCCTGTTTTAGAAATTAAAACTGAGAATTAAATGTGTTTTTGTGTGTACACATGTGTATGTAGGTGTTAACAGCATTTCTTGATCAGGTATCCATTGATTCTTTAAGCTAGACACTTTTCGTTGTGGGGATTGTCCTATGCAGAATAGGATGTTTAACAGGATTGCTGTCCTTGCCTAGTAGATGCCAGTAGCTTTCTCCCTCATGTGGTGATAACCAACAATGTCTACTGTTGGACAAGATGACTCCAGTTAAAAACCACCTTGTTAACATACATACCAAAAAACGACTATCTTTTGTAACTCTTGTACATTTTTGTTCCCATACTACATTGGATGAACATGCATCTTTATTTACACTAATGTACATGTCCTCATTTGACTGAATTGAACACAATTTGATTCTCCTTTCTCTTGGTTTATCTGCAGTTCCTTTTGAAGAAACAATAAGAAGACAAATTAATCTCATAGTTGTATATGTTTGGACATGTGTTTTTAATATTTTCAGAAATTATGGAGAGTCTTTTACTTTACATTAAGCACTGTGACCATTAATTTCTTAAGTTAGGTATGATGAGGTTTTAAATGGTGTCTCTTCAATTGCTACAATAATACTCATTGGTGTGTCTTCCAGTGAATAGTCATTTTACCAGTACATGATTTATAATGTGCATCAAAGAGCTTCAAAATTACCAGTTTAGATTTCTTTATAACATCTAAAACACTTGCGTTAGTATCATCACCAGTCTTAGCAAAAAGTCTTCCAGGTACTAACAAGCTGTCACCTGCAGAGATAAAGGTACACAGTTTCCAAAAATCTTGATTTTTTAGATTAATTGCTTGAATTTTGGCATTGCCAACAACTATTTCTTCACTTTCCTGTAGGCCCACTATGTTTATTTTTCATATTTCTAGTTTCATGAAGAAGTGATATTCTATGATAAGCAGCCTGTTAAGCTCACAACTAAATCACAAGTGATGTTTTCAGAATGTACTTCAGAATACAGAAATGCTTTATGTGAACTTTTAATTTATTCATAATATTAAAAAGATGGCCCAAGATTTATCAACATTAGTCTTCACTGTTTCATCAAGGACAATCATAAAAGGCTTTTAAACAAAACTGCAAGGGACAATGAAAAATAGAATGACAGCTGGTGCAATTTGGTACCACAGTATTGATTCACATTGAGAAATTGGAAGTTTTACTATTGCCTTTATACAAGCATTGCAAGTGTCCAACAATGAAAAAACAAGTAATGTCTTCATGTGTTTGTAAGAACAGTTTGATCTCATAAGCATCCTGGAAAAGAGACTGGGGGATCTCCAGTGGTCCACATACCATAGCAAACCACTGCTTTACAGGACAGTACATTACTTTAATGAAAATACTGGTCTCTTATACAAAGGCTGCTAAATTGTTAAACTCAACTAACAGAAACAAAAACACATAATGAAAATGTAGAGGACTGAAGAGAGGAAAAACCTGGAAATCTGAATCTAATTCACATTTACTACATTTCTAAACCTGATTACTCACCACTGCTGGTTTACTAGCATTGCCAAATAGGGAGAGACATTACTTTTTTTTTTTTTTTTTTTTTGGTGGCACTGAGGATCGAACTCACAGCCTTGTGCCTGCCAGATAGGCACTTAAGCCACTAAGCCAAACTGCCAGCTCTAGTTTTTTGAGGCAGGGTCGCACTATGTAGCTCAGGCCGGCCTTGCACTGGCATTGTAGCCCAAGCCGACCTCAAACTCACAACGCTCCTCCTACCCCAGCCTCCCTAGTGCTGGGATTAAAGGCATGCAGCACGGGAGAGTCATTACTTATAGGTACCTTTAGCTGGTTATCTTAGAAAAGTCTTCACAGTACTTGATGCACTGAAGAAAGAGAAGTCTCAAGGCCAAAATCCAGGGGAAGAATTTGTAAAACCACTTGATATACTGAAGGTTAGGCCTCTTTCTCCATGGTCCTTTACCCTTAGCAGTTACTTAACTAAGATATAAATGACTGGACTTAGATGCACTTTTTTTCACAGAGATGCAAATAGATCCCTGGATATTTTTGATGAGAGATTGCATCCATTCGCAGTAAGTGTCAGTTTTTCGAAATTAAAATTTTTTACCTATTAATTTCTTTTATGCTTTTCCTTTTGATATTAATTGCCAGAACTAAATCACACCCTTCTATTTGAATTTAAATCATGACCTTTCCAACTTCATGTTGTATGACATCTTCCTAAAAAAGGAGGGTTCTTTAGAATTATGATACAGGGAAAAGTGGCTTACAGCTTTATTACTGTACTAAGGTGAATACATGTACTACTCAAACATCAGAAAATGTAGGTTTTCAAAACATAATTTTCAGTAGCATCTGATATAAATGTTACTTAATAAGCCCCATAATAGGTGAAATCTCTGAGAAAAGAATTAGGTTTAAATGACATAAAGTTTAAAAAGTCAGTTCCTCAGGCAGATTAGCACTTTTCGGTGCTCAACAGTCATGTGGCTGCTGACTCTTGCAGCAGAGGCTGCGGTTGCAGGACAATAATTACATTTATTAGACTTTATTATAGAGAAATACAACATACAATCAAGAAGACTTTCAGGCTATAAATGAACCTGAGAATTCTGTTAGCCAAAGTAGAAAGAAATGTTGATTTTCTGAGCTTGTGCACTTCTGTGTAGCTTACCAATGGAGTACATTCTGAGAGATGAACTGATAGTGATTGCAACCTTGTGCAAACCTGAGTGTACTTACACAACAAAGATGGCTGTAGTGCACTATGTGGTCACTTATGGGGCTGCTGTCCTATATGTGATCACCACTGACCAAAGTGTCATGCAAGGTAAAAAGATCTCAGCATTTCTAGTTGAAGACTAAAAGACATACAACCCAATTGAAATTATTTTAAGGAACATGTGAGCAGAAGGTGAAAATTACTGTCTTAAGAATACTTAGAAGCTTTCTTCAGTGGATACTGCATTGCATCATTTCTCCTTACAGAGAGAGAAACTTCCAGAGGACTACTTTGAGCATGATCCTGAACACGAATGTATTTACAGATTTGTTTCTATTATTTTTAATGCAACATGGATACCAACTGAATGTGCAATAATGACTTTGGTAAGATGTTTCTTATTTATCAAGCATGGTCTTGTACGCAGGACAGTTCAATTTTTCAAGTTAGATTCCTCAAATTATTATGAGAACTTTATTAAGACAGCCTGTCTTAGTTACTTTTCTCTCACGGCTAAGATGAAATACCTCACACTCAAAGTAAAAAAGAGAAAGTTTTATTTAGCTCACAATTTGTAGAGGTACAAATATGCTGGCTGCAAGGTAGGGTGGCACATAGTAGAAGGACAATAGTCCATGTCAGTGGAAGACAGCAAAAGTAACAAGAGCAATAGAGAGAGACAAGCCTTCCTATCACTTATGTTGTATCGGGTCTACTGGAGTTAGGGCAGTGCCAATCCAATCAATAATCTGACTCAGAACCATACATCCTTGCTTCCAGCATTGCACAATCTAGATTCAACCATCTCTAAAAATTCCTATGAATGCATGAGCCTTTGGGGAGACATCTAGACACAAACCATAACACAGCCTATCAAAGGAAAGTAAATATGCTTGGGTCCCATAAGCATTATCATTTAAAATGGTGTCTTTACTTTTCTCATCACAAAACAATTGCAATTAAAGGAAGTTGGAGAGTTTTTCCCCCTGTGCCTCAGTGCACACACACTCCACACTGTGAACACTTAGGCATGCTGTGGGGTGGGAAGGAGAGCAATAACAAGACCATGTGAGACATGGACACTGACTCCATGCAGCTCAAAATAGGTCCCAGGCTGTGTTTCAGGAAATTCACTGCCTTCAGTTCCCTGTTCTTTGGGTTATGGGTATCAACCCATCCCTGTTGACAGCTTGTATCTGTTCATGACGTTGCCCTGTGTCTGTTCATGGTGACAGTACCAGTAGTTCTTTAAAAAGCTTTGCCATCATGACAAACTGTAGCTGTGTCCTCACATTTGTGTTATCCATACAGAATTCTGAAGGTGGAATTTTATCATTTATAGTAATAAGTGATAAGTGATGAAGTAGTTGAGATTGTTCTACTCCTTCCTTTACCAAATGCATAGTGGAAAGTCATATACATGGCCTGGAGAGAAAAAGCACTTAGAACAGCAGCTGCTCCTATGGCATTTAGTCAAGAGTTTGGAGAGGAGGCATTTAGTCAAGAGTGTGGGGTTCGTAGTCAGGGGTTACAGGGAGAACAACTGCATAACGGACACAGAATTTGTAAATACTGTTTTTATAATAGTCACCCAGAGTTAAACACAAGAAAGTGCACTAAGACCCAGGATATTCAGCCAAGGGCATGGATCCCACAGCAATGTCCTGCTTGAGTCCAGCTAAAGACCCAAAAGGAATGAGAATGCCTCCCACAAATCCAACTGGAAATCTAAGAGCCCACAATAAGGACTCATGCCAGCCTATTTTATGGTTCTGTGCTGGGAAGGCCAAAGGTCAGCAGTGGAACTAGAAAGTCTATGCCAGTGGGGTGAAGGAGCTGTGCAGTAGGTTGAGGATTGTACACTGGAGCTGAGAAATCACACTCAAAATAAGGAGCGGGGCTGCCCTGAAGAGTACCACAGTGGGGTGAAGGAGCTGTGCAGTAGGTTGAGGATTGTACACTGGAGCTGAGAAATCACACTCAAAATAAGGAGCGGGGCTACCCTGAAGAGTACCACAGCCATCCTCAGCAACAGTGAGGTCCTGAGCTCCTTCAATGATAAGAACAGTAGAGTACAGGTCAGGAAGCCCAGAGTGAAAATCTTCTCCAGCACACATCTTCCCCTCTGGAGCCAGGAAGCGATTCTCAATGTGAGGAGCAGAGCTCCCCCAATATGAACCACAGCCACTCTCATTGATGAGGTCCCGAGTTCCTCTGATGATAATGGCCAAATCCATATTGAGGAAGCCAGCATGACAAGCACCTCCAGGAGAACCATCGGCTCAAAACAGCAACTCTTGAAAGAATCCACAACGCCTCACTCTTCTTCTCCACATCTCTATTTATGCTGGTAACTTTCTTCAGGTGGGCCATCTATACTCAGCACCATGCTGATGTAATTCAGCTGGTGCTAAGTTGACCACCAGTTTTTAATCCATAACGGGGTGAAATGTTAGGATGCACAACTAGTGTGTAAGCTTGCAGGCCACAATTGGCTTGGCAAGAGCATTTCAGAAGAGTGACAGTGGCATAGGAAAAAATGGTTTAAGGAAAGAAGGGGAAATGAGGGGCAGGTATAGGCATGATACAGTGAGCCAGGTAAAAGGAAGCAGTCTTGGAGTTACAGCACGGGAGATGAGAGCAATTTAAACACATTTGTGTGGAGACATTTGACAGAGAACATCTTCATAAAGAGGTAATTATGGAAACAGTGTCCGGCAGAAGTGGGATGGGATGCCGACACTGATGGAAGAGTTTCCTTTGTTTGAAAGTTTTCCACTCACACAAAAGGCAAGTGGTGCAAATGAATATCAACCCAGAACAAAGCCCATGGAGAAGGTGAACAGAGGTTGAGGATGACCAGCATTGTTCCACTACTCTCAAATTATTTATATACAGAAGAGTTGCATCCTGGAACAGAGCATCATATTTAGGACAGCTAAGGGAGCAGGTTTTTGGGAATGAATACAGTCAAGGTTTAAGAATACTGCCTAATATGGACTGCTAGCCTGACAACATACAGACCATAACTATGCTCTTAAAAGTGGGCCTTTTTCATTATTGTCATGATAGACTTAAAATAGTATATATAGTCTACCTCCCACATCTATAAGCTCAGCTTCTGGAATTTCTACCATTTGGGGAAAATTTATGTCCTTTTTTCCCTTGTCCTTAATGCTTAAATATACAGTGTATCAACCTTTACTTGGAATTTATCTTGAGTTTTTTAGTGTAATACCCTAGAAATGATTTAAAGTATATGAGGATGTGCATAGGTACATATGCAAATAATAAATCTTCAATCTAAGAGACTCGAGCATCTGAAAACTTTTGTATCAATCAGATTTAAGTAACAGCAAACAACAGCCTCCTCTGTAATCTGCACTCAGTGATTAGCTCACCTAGTTCTTTGTACAATAGATGTTTGATATATGTAAACAGTACATGAGGTTATCTCATGAACTGCCTGGAATTTAGGGGTCCCAGGAGTGCAGACTGTTTTTCCCATCATAAAACCAATAAAACTAAGTTGCTAATTATGTAGAAGGGATAATAGATATTCATGAATAGTGGAAATGTGAAAAAGGGCTATAAGAAGGACCATCCTGCTTTACATGTGGCCTCATTATAAAGGAACTGAGTTTGAGGAAAATTTTATAGCTGTAAATGTTGCACCTGTCATGTTATTCTGCTCATCAGCCACAGGAAGGTGCTTTTGTCCACCAGTTAGTGCCACAAAAGGTTTATTACTGTGAAAAGATAAAATGTGCTGGCTGTGAGTTAGTTATCACGTTTGACTATGGCATGGCTAAAACCATTCTAAAACTACCACCTGTTTGTTACATTGCATATTGCTGGCACTTAGTATTTATTGAACAAACTTACATCAGTGTCCTTCACGAATGTGAAGGTGACAACAATGTCCTCTGCCGGATGACTTTTGCTGAGATGTCCAGTCATTCCCATCACCAAAACTGCACAGAAAAGTTACATGGACAGCAGATGTGTCTGATTTATAACTGACCTGACATCTTGCTTTAGCTGAGCAAGATCTCTCAGTCAGAATGCTCTTTCTGGTCACAGAATAAACATCATTTACAACAGTTCTTAGCACAGCAAACAGCTAATATGAAATAACAGTGTCCTATTCTTTGCAGATTTACTTAGAAAGGCTTTTGTCATACGCTAAGATTGACCTCTGTCCTACCAATTGGAAAAGGATTGTCTTGGGAGCCATTTTTCTTGCCTGCAAGGTTTGGCATGATGAGGCTGTGTGGAATATAGACTTCTGTCGGGTTGTCAAGGACCTTGCACTGAAAGACATGTGAGTTTATAAGGTTTTGGTGTATTTTCTAGCCATGCTCCAGTTCACTTGTTCCCTTAAGGCATGCACTTTAAGAAATATATTAAATATTACAGAAAATGGAATATAAGCATGAAACAATTATACTCTGTCCAGATATAGTATAAAAATTCATATTTTCCATCAATTGGTAGGGTTTGATGGATTATTGTTGCAATTATATGCTTCGTAAGTTAAAATTATTTCTGGTAGTTTCAGACAAATATTTTACAATCTTACCATCAGAACACCATATTACAGTGCATATCTTCATGGCTTTTTAACAGCTGCCATTCCCTTCTTTAAGGGCTATCATGTTTGACTTTTGAAATAAATGTTTGGTCACTGTTACACCCTTGGGGCTATAGGTTCAGCCTGAGTCACATGTTGCACCTTTGCTTTTGCTGGCCTTTACAACAGGGAGTATTCCAGACTCTTGGACCTGCCTACTCCTGACTAGGAGAGTTGCATGTGTGCAGAAATTGGTCTGATGGGCTTGGATTTTATGTGTATTGAGTGTGCAAAGCCAGCTGCAGGGTCACATAGCACAAGACTGCTCCCAGTCATTTCTCTTTTCACTGTACCAAACTTGCCTGTGTGTGCATGTGTATGTGTGCTTGTGCATGTGCGTGTGTGTGTGTGTGCCTACACACATGTACATTTGCTTCTGGTGAGCGTCAGCAGATACTGATCATCTTGGGGTTTCCAAGCACAGAAACATGAGTATGTGAGTCCAGGGCTCTGCCAGAGTTTTTGTCCTAAAGAGAATTTAGTCTAGCCAAGACTCCTGTCTTTGAACTTTCTGTCTTCCAAAGTTTAAAATGAGTATCTTGTCATGGTCACAATTTGTTACCCCAGCAATAAGGTGCCCTTTTGCTGAGATGGGGGAAGGATTTCCTTACTCATATGGTACGGGTTTTCTTTTTCTGCCTTGCTAATTTATGATGAATGCTTGCTTGAAGAGTTTGCACCCTCAGAGAGCAGAGTGGTACATCTTTCCTTGGTGCCCCTCTATTTCTGTGATGTCTTCTAAGCCACTGAAGATGTCTGCAACTTTTTGAGAGCTAACATCAGCGTACATCACTTTTTTTGGTCTGGGCTCAGTATAGTAGGGCCTCACGAATGTATGTGTGGTGCATGAGTCACACAGATGCATTGATGAACTCTGAGGAAAGAACCATAAGACAGCAGCAGGTAGGAATGAGCAGGCCATAACTTTTCTGGTCTGCCCAAATACAAAAGTGCAGAGATACAAAAAGGATTGAAAACACCTGTGCCTTGTTGGAGTTTGAGTGTTTTGTTTTGTTTTTTTCAGTTAAGTAGCCTCCCTACATCTCAAAATTTACAGCAGTCCTAGAAGCTCAAAATGACATTTTTGAAGATAGTCCACTTGACTAAAATTGTCCGGTGCTTGTTTTTCTGTGTTCTTCCTCCACAGAAATGAATTGGAAAAGCATTACTTGTGTCTGCTTGAGTTTAATGTTAATGTGTCTGCCAGTGTTTATGCCAAATACTACTTTGATCTTCGCTCTTTAGCAGATCATAGCAACATGTATTTTGTGTCTGCACCTCTCACCAAAGAAAGAGCACAGAAACTAGAGGTAAGGAGGATGCTCTGTGAGCCACTAATGCCAGCATCTGTGACTGTATCATATAAAGTAGTATTAAGGAAAATGGAAAGTGTTCAAATTAACACATTCAAGAGTTTACCAAATTTTTAGTGTCAGTCATATTTCTCAGTTTTCATATAGAGATCCACATTATTATTTAAAAGTAGGTATCTCTTCTCTGATCATAATTCAGAATACTTTAATTGAAATTAATCTGATCAAAATGGTTTTCAGTTTGAACATCTACCTTTCTACATAGCCACATATGATTAACTACTTGTGCTTGGTTTCCTTATCATGTATACAAATATAACTCACTTAATTATTTGAGCTTATCTTTTACTCAGTTTTCAACTTCATATCAGAGTTCAGCTGTCCTAGTTCAAACCCAAAGATTCATTAGACAGATCATTAGTGGCTAAAGTGAGAGTCCTATACTTAGGATATGTGATATGTGTATGTTTCAAATACTTGAAGTTGGAAGTACACAAGTTTTAAAGGGAAGTGGCAGCTTACATGGGCAAAATGTTACGTGGCCTATGACTTTTGGTGATCATACACCAAAATAATTTACACCTGAAATGGATTCATACATTCAAATAGCACTTACTTCAATGCCTTGGTAGCGCAGTAAGTCCCCAACTTACAAACATTTGAGTTGCAAACTTTCACAGATATGAACAGACCTTGCTTTTTTTAATGCTTTACATTGTATATTTGTGTCCAATGTGTACAAGACTCATTTCGTTGGATTTACAAATGAATGTGACTTAGGAATACTCTCCCAGTACAGAGCTCATTCTTAAGTTGAGGACTTACTACATTTTAGAATACATGCTTTTGCCTGTAACTCATGTGAATTTAAAAGAGCAGCTTTTGGTGCTGCAGTCATTAGACCTAACCTGTCCTACATTAAATTCATACTACCTTCCAAGGAAGTAACTTAGAGTTTGTAATAGCTAATAATGATCAGATAGCATTGGAATAGTTATGTCAGTGTTTACTGATTGTTTTTTGCATATGTGTAGGTTTATCATTTTTCATAAAGAGTTACACAATAAAAGATATTGGTGTTAGGAGCCTATCATATTGCAAAACCTTTGTCATCTTTGGAAACTCCATTTGTAAAGACTGCAACTGAACAAACTTCCCCTTTCCTGGTAATTGAATCATTGTCCTTAAAGAATGTTAGTGAATCAGCAGGAAGTAGCATCCTCATAACATGGCATACAGGTCTCAGACAGCCAAAGCATCAGTGACCACGA
>RJWM01034333.1:0-19800 GCA_004363535.1 Dasyprocta punctata | reverse complement strand
AAGGGCTTGGAAAGTCACACCCACACCTTTGGTTATATCCCATATGAACTCTAACTTGTGTTGACTCCTCTCACAGTCTGCAACTTTTTTCAACAGACATTCCATGGTTTTGGAATCTCCAGCTTTCTGGGGCCTTCACTGAACCCCTTTGGGTTTACTCTCTCAGTTTCATGTAATGCCCTCTTCTGAACTCCTGGCAGGTACTGTGATCTTGTCACACATTTTTACTTGGGCTCCCAGGATATTTTTAAAAATCTGAGTGGAAGCTTCTGTGACTTCATAATTTTCCATGACTTCGTAATTCTTGTATTTTACATGCCTGAAAAAGCAGCACCATGTGGATGACGCCAAGGTCAGCTGCCAGCTTGAACAGTAGCCAGACCCCCTTGGAGCACAGCTGGAGCATCCTCTGAGTACCTGGATGACTGAACTCTAAGATGTACATTCCTAGGTGCCCCTGAATAAGCAGGTGTCCAAGCAATTTTTTTCTCAAAGATTTAGTTTTGCACACTTGAGCCTGCAATGGTTTGGATTTTGCTAATTTTTAAAATGCCCTCAGCATAAAGTATTTGGTTTTTCTTTAATTACAATATTTTTAGCAACTGTGGCATCCTTTGTCCCAACTTTGTAGGTGCTCCCTCTTTGAAGAAACAGCAAATTTTTCAAATTTTCAACACTGTCTTTTGTTCCTGATTATCATTATAGATCGCACTAAAAACAGCCAGAAGTACCCATGCCACACACTCTGATCTTGAGTTTGCTATCCTCCTAATCCAGCCTACCAGAATACTGGGATTACAGGTGTGCATCACTGTGCCTGGCTTACAATTTCTGTTTTATAATAATATCCTGTGAGTTATGATGACCATGGTTTGCAACTTGACCTAAAACATCTTTTATTCCAAATATATATCTCACCAAACATATCCCTACCATATTACTATATCTTAATGTATACTTATACTTTATTACCATAAATTATATAGGATGATGTCAATTACATATATTTGTATTATATGCAAAAACAGTAGTTAAGGAGTTATGGAGCATCAGCCTGCATATCAGTATGATTGTTTGATATATGAACTTGGACAAAGCACTAAGCATATCTATGCCCCAATATAAAGAAGTTCATATGATTGGTAATAGTTCTTTCAACTTTATATTCTCAGCTTGCTTTAATCTTGACTTTTAATTGCAATTCTTCTAATTAAAATGCTAATAAATGTAATACTAGATACATATATATGCATATATTAATATCTACCTTAAAAATTGATTCGAAGTATGTTTTCTAGAGACTAAAACAGAACACTTGACTGATAAAATTGGACAAGGTATAACAAAGGATGAAGTTCTGAAACAATCAAAGAATTACTATGGTAAGAAGAATAATTTTTTAAATCTACTTATGGTTTATTTATGTTCTCTGGAGTTTAATTAAATATGGATATTTAACCACTTACCAATCCAGTTGTATAAATAGAGGATGACCAAAAATTGTGTATTTTTTCATTAAATTGTATAAAGTAATATAAAAGGAATTATAAAAATGACACTTTTATCAATACAATAATCAACTGCCCAAATGATGCTCAGGATAGTCAGTATGTAGACAAATATATTGCTCGAGTGTTGCTCAGAGTAAACTGTTAAGTGGTTAGTGACAAAATTACCTATCTGTTACTATTACATGACAAAATACCTTCTTGAATTCCCTTTATAAATAATTGAACTCTACTAGTTACTCCCAAAAGAAAACAAGGTACTCTTACTTTTAGAATTATTCTATTTTAAAAGTGATTCATAAAAATCTAGTGCTGTACTGACCATGGAATATATTTGGGAAAGTATTTCAAGTATTACTTAAATTACTTCTTATTTCTGGTTACTTTGCATTTACAAAAGCAGAAATGCTAATTTATGAATGTGATAAAAATGGAATATAATAAATTATTTCATTGAATAACCATTCCTTTGATATATTTACTATATCAGGCAAATAAATATATATATATTTGACCTGCAGTAAAGTTCTTTAGTTTTGTTATATGGTTCAAATGTTACACAACTGTGTTTGTTCCTGAAATACTGACACATCGCTTGATTTTTGATATGTCACCAAAACAGAGAGAGCTAAACAGAGACATCCTGAAAAGAGGCAGAGACCTCTGATAATATACCTTTCATCCAAAAGTAACTGTGTGCATGTCCAAAGCTGTGCTCACAGCAAAATAACATTAGAAGCTTCATATTGCAAAGCAAGGAGACTTGAGTAAAACAGTAAATAGTCAGCAAATACCTTAATTTAATACACACAACCATAAGAAATTCCCTGAAGGGGAAGGAAGAAATCAGCATGCAGACTTGCTACACTATATTACCTAAAAGTCCAGTTTTAGTGAAGTGTTAGGAGATGTGCAAAATTACCACAAGTTGTGACCCACACAACTTGTCCAATACTTCTTATGAACATTCCCCAATTTTGTATCTATCAGGCAATGACTAAAACAGTTATTATAAATATTTATGAAAATTAATGAAAAGTATGCTTGAATATGAAAGGAAGACATGATACCAATATTTTAATCAACATCAACAAAGAATATTTTTCTTTAAAAAGGAGACTCTTCAGTTGGTAGTAAGGAAGAATTCACTGGAGAGACTCCAGAGTAGACTTTAATGGAAAGAAGTTACAGATCTGTAAAGTTAGGTAAAAATATCAGGAGAGAAAAGAGAAAAGAAGCAGAAAAAAAAATGTTGAAGAAAAATGTTTGGCTGAAATACTTCAAAATTGTTTGATGCTTATCATAGTTAAGTTAAATCCAAGTAGTATGGCCCACTGAAATTCACAATCTGACCAAGAGAGTAAAATATTGAATGACAAAAAGGAACCCTGAAAGCAGCCAGAGAAAAGCTACTAAAGGAAATTCTGGCAAGCATAACAGGTAACATAGCATCAGAAACTGCAGAGACCACAAGATGATGGGATGGCATATTCAAAGTGCTGCACAAAAGAACAATCAACTATGAATCTTACATGCAGGAAAATTAGCTTTAAAAATGAATCTCATGTAAGGAAAATCCAAAATAAATAGAAATGTAGAGAATTTGTTACTGTCAGTTCACTTTATAAGAAATACTCAATGGTGAAGGAGATCAGAAAGGCAAGGAAGGGGGATCTAATATGATCAGGATAATGTTATATGTGTACCCAGTGCCAAAAAAAGAATGTAAAATTATATATTGCAAAAATATTCTAATAAAAAAATTTTAAAGAAATTTTAAAAAGGGGGCTGGGGATTTAGCTCAGTGGCCTAAGTGCCTGCCTGGCACGTGTGAGGTTGTGAGCTTGATTCCCGGTACAAAAAAAAAAAGAAATGGTAAAAAATTCTCTAGTGAGCAAGGTGTCCTCACAGTTGCTTGAATCCACACATTCATAAGGAGAGGTAAAGTAATTTTGGTATTGCAGAAGACTATACAAATTAATATTTTCTTTTTATCTTTTAATTGATCTAAAATGAAATTTTATAGTACATATATAGAGTTGTATTATTGGATCCATATGGTGTGCATGTGCAATTAATTTGACAGTAGCACCAAAGTGATGGTTGAGAGCAATGATGTACTATACAGTGAGGAAATTGCAGTGGACAATAACACGGATCCAAAGAAAATAATATTTTAAAATTTAGAAATTGTAATAGCTTACTTATAATCAACACTAAATTTGCACTTGCCTTTCTCTTCTTTACCTCTTGAGAAGGCATAAAGTTACATATAGAAATATAACATGATTAAAGCAGTATTTTATATATTATATATGTATCCTGCAAAATCAGAAAAAAAGAATACATAGACAGGAGTAATTTTTTATTTTACTAAAATTAGTCTAAATATGAAGTAAATGATAAAAATAACTGTGAATGGATGATTTAACAGCTTTGTAGATATATTAAAAAGAAGTTAATTAAGACATTTTAAAATAGCAAATTATGGGCTGAGGATTTAGCTCAGCAACATAAGCACCTGACTGGCAAGCACGATGTCATGAGTTCGATCCCTAATACCAAAAACTAAACAAAACAAAAAAACCCCCAGCAAATTATATAGTATATTACATATTTTTAAATAGCTTAATGAAATCCAAGAAATTTAAGATCAAAAAGAGAAAGCAGTCATAAAATGTGAAGAAGGAAAACTGTAACTCTTACAAGATTATAAATATCTCCAGAACATACCCTTGCAGGATTCTTAGTGCTTTAAACGTATCCTCACTCTTCTCACTACGTTCTTGTTTATCTACAAAAGTTTTCTGAATTGAAATTGTACCAATTAGATTTAGAGAAATTAAATAGGAATTATACACAGAAATTAAAATTACAGTTTTGTGTTGCTATAGAATATGTTGATAATTATTCAAAACTTGTTCTGCGAGTCTTATGCATCTTTGTGTATTTTTGGGAAGATGCACTAATGAGTCCCCATCTTTATACACTGTTGGTATGCTTGGTCATCAAGCAAGCTTAAAATATGTTCATGGAATCAGCAATTCCTCCACATCAAAAGTTCTGCTTTAAGGTGTCTGATCACCACAGGTTTCCAAGTGCAATAATCTGCTCTACTAAAACTAAATTCCACCAAAAACATCAGGCCCAATGAGTGACCAAGATAATATGAATTCTTTGCTAACTTTAACTTTGTTTTTTCTGTCAGTGCCTTAGTGTTAACTTTAAGTAAAAAGGTTAAATCATATAAACAGTCAAATAGAAAGAGATCCAATCTAAAATTGGCCCTAGTAAAAATTTGCTCATTTCCAGCTATCAGGTCTATACTCTTAATGAACCCAAGATAGTGCTTGCTGTAAATGCACAAGATTCTTTCCTAATACTCTTGTCACTTTTTTTTTTATAATTTTGTAATCTAAACGGGGAAAATATTCTTCTGCAAGTTAACTCTCTGTGACTACAAAGATCATGGTTTACAAGTTGACCTGTGAATAAAATTGTTTCAACTTCCTAAATATATCCCTACAATACAATTATGTTTTTAATATTAACTTGAAAATTACATTCTCATCATTCACCATCTACAATGATTTTATTTTACATAAGAGGTAGTTTTTTGTGGAAAAAGTTCTGGGTAGTGAAATTTGAGATGACAGTTTCTACATCAGTTTTGTCATTACTTTGATTTGTGGCTTTATTCAAATCATTAAACTTCTTTAAGCCTCAATAAAGTGAAGCATCAATGATTGCTAACAATATTTTCAATGCTAAAGGGTTTGTGTTTATATAATCCAGGCTTTTGGAAAAAATTCTGCTTTCCTAACTATAAATGCTAAGTAGGTTATTACTGCCCATACACATATATGCCACATACATACACACAAATGCCAACACACACAGAGACAGATGAATGTTAGAGTTCATCTTTCAAAGTGTTTTAAAGATCTGTTTTATCTTTATAGATCCTAACATAGCACATTTGACAGATGCTAATGCAAGAGGTGTAACAAAGGGGACAGTCAAGCCACAATTAGAGAATAAACCAGGTAAGAATGAGGATTTTTTTTAAAACTTCATTATTGGTGTTAATTTAGCTTCTCTATAGTTAAATTAAATACAGATTCTTGTTGATGTCTGTACTTCACAGTCTTCACAAATTCTCTCCTATAATTATTAGAAGTCTAATATTTACTTACTATCAATGAAACATTGTCTAGATATCACTAATTTTAGAACTCATCCACTCAAGTAGTAATCTTTAAAAATTCAGTGTTATTATGACCTAAATACATGATTGATGTGACTGTCTCAGGTGCTACTCTACTCATTTGTGCATTTCTTGCTGTGATGCAAATTTTTCTTGGAATTTTTAAAAACACAAAGTCTAGATGATGAATGTGATAAAAAGAGAAATGTAAAAGTTATTTTATTGGTTACTCATTTCCTCTATTTGATGACAATAACAGTTAATTTACAATATTTCAGTTATTAAGTTGGGTTATTTAGTCTAATGATTGTACAATTGAATTCAGATCTAGAATAACAGTGTTAGATACCCTTTTTGCCAAAAAAAAGCCAACAGTTTAACAGAAAAATAAGAAAAGAGGCAATTGAAGAGAATCCACCTCTAACCAATTGGGTTGGAGACTACAGTTCAGTGGCAGAGCCCTTGAGTGCTCATGTGATGCCCTAGGACCAACCCAGTAAAACATATTCTCTCTCTCGCTCCCTCTCCCTCTCTCTCTCTCCCTCCCTCTCTCTCTCCCTCTCATCCTCTCCCTCTCTCCCTCTCTGTCTCTCCCTTCCTCTCTCTCTCCCTCTCTGTCTCTCTCCCTCCCTCACTGTTCCTCTCTCCCTCTCTCCCTCTCTCTCTCAAAAGTGACAGGGTGCATTATCAAAGGTATGATCTTGAGAGAAGATTAGAGACTTCCCATTGTGCACAAAGAGACTTCAATAAAATGGTCACTCAAATCACTAAATTAAAAAACTACAAAAGGCTTAGATGAGATGAATAAATCAACATCTCTCTTTGTTTCAATATGTTATCTTAAATGTCCAGTTTTGAGTCATTCAAGGGAAGAGTAAAGGCCCAGGCTTGCCTGGCATACCAGAAGCTCTGAACTCCTTGCAGCCAGACTCAGGGTCCGGGGGGTGCCACACTCCGGGGTACACTCTCCCTAGCTCCCTGGGACCAGGAGGCCTTGGCCCCCACCCAGTTAAGGTGGAGGCTCCACCCATACACCCCGGGAGGCCGCCCTCACTTGCTGCACACAGGATCCAGCTCTACCGGGTCTGCAACTCAGCGCAACCCACCAGGGGAACGCCTGGCCAGGCTCGCAGGACACAGAGGTATTGAGCCCAACCCAGCCCAGGACCCCAGAGCTGCTCATCAGGGACTGACCAGCATAGCTGCAGAGCTTGGAGAGCTTGGGCTCCCCACACCAGAGCCCAGAGCACACGCGAGCTCCATACTTCAGAGGAGTGGCCTGCATGCCACATCCTAGAGCTCGCAGGCCCGCCCAGCCAGGAGCAAGGCCCTGGCACTGTAGGCCTGGGAATCGCCCAGGCTTACCTGGCATACCAGAAGCTCTGAACTCCTTGCAGCCAGACTCAGGGTCCAGGGGTCGCCACACTCCGGGGTACACTCTCCCTAGCTCCCTGGGACCGGGAGGACTTGGCCCCCAACCAGTAAGGCAGAGGCTCCACCCACACACTCCAGGAGGTTGCATTCACTTGCTGCACACAGGATCCAACTCTACCAGGTCCCGCGATGCAGCGCGACCCACAAGGGGAACACTCGGTCAGCCTCGCAGGACACAGAGCCACATAGGTTCTAGAAGAAAATGGCAAAACAAAAGACCAAGAGGCAGTCTCAATCCCCCAGTCCACTGAGAACAAACACAAGAGACACTGAAATGGAAGACACTGGGAGTCACACAACTAAACTTTCTGAAATGATAGAAAATGCAGTAAAGAAACAGCTCGATGAAGCTGTAGAGAAATTCAAATCAGAAATATTCTCTCAGCTAAAAAATGAAATGACAATCATTATTAAAGTAATATTGTGTGTATCTAAAGAAGAACAAGATAAAAAATAGAAGACCTTAAGAAAATGATTGAAATTTTGAATGAACAATATAAGACACAAGCAGAATGCATGAAACAGATGCAAAGGGAAATGCAGGAAATGAAAAATTCCATGGAGAATTTGAAAAACCACTTGAATGAAGCTGAAGATAGAATCTCAGATCTTGAAGACAGCTTGGGAGATATGGCCATGAAAAAAAAAGATCTCTTAAAAATAGTAAGGAACCAAGAAACAACAATTCAACAGCTGCAAGATGATGCCAAGAGAAATAACATAAGATTAATAGGCATAAATGAAAAATCAGGGGTCAATACTAGTGACCTAAGAAGACTATTCACAGAAATAATAGCAGAAAACTTTCCAGACATGGGAAGAGAATCTGAAATACAGGTAACTGAGGCATACAGAATCCCAGTTAACCATAACCAAAATAAATCTTCACCCAGACATATAATAATTAGCATATCAGAAATACAGCACAAGAACAAAATACTAAAAGCTGTCAGAGAAAAGAATCAGATCACCTATTAAAGAAAGCCCATCAGAATCACAGCAGACTTCTCAAAACAGACCTTTAAGTTAAGAAGAGCTTGGAGTGAAGTATTTCAAATCCTGAAAGAAAACAACTTTCAACCCAGATTGATGTACCCTGCAAAACTATGCTTGAAAATTGATGGAGAAATAAGATACTTTCATGACAAACAACAACTGAAGAAATTTATGGCCACCAAACCAACACTACAAACAGTACTGAAAGACACTCTAGAAAGAGACAAAGATAGCCACAGCCTTAAGAATAACAACCAAAGGAAACCACTAAGCAGGGCAAATAATTAAACAGAAAATGTAGAATACCAACAACACAAGGATATCATGACAGGCATGAGCCAGTACATACCAGTTATATCAATCAATGTAAATGGTCTCAACTCACCAATAAAAAGAAACAGACTAGCAGAGTGGGTTAAGAAACAAAACCCAGCAATATGCTGTGTACAAGAAACACATTTCACTCAAAAGAAAATTCACAGACTAAAAATCAAAGGCTGGAAACCAATTCTCCATGCAACAGGAACCCAGAAAAAGGCAGGGGTAGCTATTATGTTTGCAGACAATGCAAACTTCAAACCGAGAATGATCAAAAGGGATAAAGAAGGTCACTACATACTTGTGAGGGGAAAACTTCAAGAGGAAGAGATTACAATCATAAATATATATGCCCCGAATATGGGAGCACCCAACTATGTAAGACAATTCCTAATAGACATGAAAAACCAAACAATGATACAATTATAACAGGGGACCTTAACACCCCATTGTCACAGAGAGACAGATCAACCAAACAAAAAATCAGCAAAGAAATAACAGAACTGAATCAAACTTGTGAACAAATGGATAACACCCCATTGTCACAGAGAGACAGATCAACCAAACAAAAAATCAGCAAAGAAATAACAGAACTGAATCAAACTTGTGAACAAATGGACCTAGTAGATGTGTACCGAGCATTCCACCCATCAACATCAGAATACACATTATTCTCAGCTGCACATGGGTCATTCTCTAAAACAAATCATATACTGGTCCACAAAACATGCTTAAGTAAATGTAAAGGAACTGAAATAATTCCATGCATATTATCTGACCATAGCGCAGTAAAATTGGAAATGAATGACAAAAAAAACCTACAATAACTGCGTAAACACATGGAAATTAAATAATACTCTCCTAAATAACCAATGGGTCACAGAAGAAGTTAAAGAAGAAATTAAACAATATCTACAATGGAATGAAAATGCAAATACAAGTTACCGGAACCTGTGGGATACAATGAAAGCAGTCCTCAGAGGGAAATTTATAGCACTAAACTCCCACATCAAAAAAATGGAAAGAACACACATAAACAACCTAATGATGTATTTCAAACTTCTAGAAAAAGAAGAGCAAGTGAAGTCCAAAGCCCAAAGAAGGGAGGAAATTATTAAGATTAGAGCAGAAATTAATGCAATTGAAACTAAGAAAACAATACAAAGAATTAATGAATTGAAGAGCTGGTTCTTTGAAAGAGTAAATAAAATTGATAAACCCCTATCCAACCTTATCAAGAAGAGGAAAGAAAAAACTGAGATTCATGCAATAAGAAATGAAAAGGGTGAAATCACTACAGACCATGTGGAAATACAGATCATCAACACCTACTTTGAAAACCTTAACTCACATAGATTCGATAACACAGAAGAAATGGACAGATTCCTAGAAACCTATGATTTACCAAAGTTGAATCAAGAAGACATAAAGCTACTGAATAACCCAATTTCAGCTAATGAAATTGAAGATGTAATGAGGACCCTACCAACAAAGAAAAGCGCGGGCCCTGATGGATTCATTGCTGAATTCTACAAGAAATTCAGGGAAGACTTAATGCCAACACTCCTCAAACTCTTCAATGAAATTGAAAGGGAAGCAAATCTCCCTAACTCATTCCTGGAAACAAGTGTTGCCCTAACCAAAACCAGAGAAAGAACCAACCAAAAAAGAAAATTACAGGCCATTCTCCCTAATGAACATAGATGCAAAAATCCTCCATAAAATACTGGCAAATAGAATACAGAAAATTATCAGGAAGATTATACATCATGATCAGTTGGAATTCATCCCAGGAAAGCAAGGATGGTTCAACATATGGAAATCAATACATGTAATACACCACATCAACAGGGCCAAGGACAAGAACCACATGATCATCTCAATAGATGCAGAAAAAGCTTTTGACAAAGTCCAACACCCATTCATGATAAAAACCCTACAGAAAATAGGAATAGATGGTCTCTACCTCAACCTGATAAAAGCCATATATCATAAACCAACAGCCAACATCTTACTAAATGGACAAAAACTGAAAACTTTCAACCTAAAATCAGGAACAAGACAAGGATGTCCATTATCACCACTTCTATTGAATATAGCTCTGGAAATATTAGCCAGAGCAATTAGACAAGAGAAAGAAATAAAGGGAATAAGGATAGGAAAGGAAGAAGTGAAATTATCATTATTTGAAGACGATATGATACTCTACATAGAAGACCCCCAAGGAAAGAGTAAAGTGTGACCCATGCACAGAAAGAAAGCAGATAATGAAAAGACATTTGTGAGAGTCATAGATACTAAATTATTCAGAGACAACAAACCTTTTGTTATATTAAGATATCGACAATGAAAATTACAGACTATCAAAAACAAATTAAAGGAGATGGTCCATGCTCGTGGATTGTAAAAGTTCATATTGTTAAGACAGTCATACTACCCAAGATTACTCTACAGATTCAATGTAATTTACATTGCAATACTGTATTAGTGACATTCTTCTCAGACCTGGAAAAAAATCACAAAGTGCATATTATACTACAAAAGATTCACAGTAGCCAAAGAAATCCTGACAAAAAAGAACAATATTGCAGACATTGGGACACCTGATTTCAAAATATATTGCGGAGAAATCATAATAAAAATCTTGGTATAAAAACAGATAACTAGACCAGTGAATAGAATAGAGAACCCAGAAATAAATTCTCACCCTTACAGCCAACTGATACTTGACAATGGTACCAAAAATTTACATTGAAGAAAAAAGACCCGCAATAAATGGTGCTAAGAAAACTGAATATCTACCTCTAGAAGATTTTAGATTGTACAAAATCACCTCAAAATGAATCAAAGATCATAATGTGAGACCTGACACTTGAAAACTACTAGTGAAAATCATAGGAGAAATAGTTCAAGATATACACACAGTTACTAAGTCCTAATAGAGTCACAATAACTCAAGAAATATGAAACAAGAATTGATGGTATCAAATTAAAAAGCTTCTCTAAAGGTAATGATACCTCTGTACTTAGTTTTTATTTTAGTATTGATACATCTGAGCTGCAGATGCTACCTTGCAGTCTGTAACAGTCATACATAAACTCAGACATTTTTTCAAAACAAAACTTGCACCTTCTGGTGTAAAGGTCTTCAGTGATATTATCTCCAGTAACCAGTCTTCACATGCAGAAACTTTGTTCCCTAAGTTCTCCTTAGTCACCCGTCATAATTGTTTCTTTTTTGAAATGAATTCAACTTAGTAGCTTTCATGTATTTTCCCTGTCCTTACACCTTTTCAGTAGTTTCTAGATCCATAAAAAGTTCAAATCACATGTAAATTCAAACCAAAGGGAATCCAGTCTCAATGCTGGTGCTACTGCAAATTTGTCTGCTTAATTTTCTCCAGGTATAGAGTCTGTAACCTACGGAGAGCTCAAAGATACTTTTTCATGGTCTACAACATATCTTATTCTTGTACTCCACTGATGCATACTAGATTTGTAGTTCCATAGTATTATAAAAGACATAAAATATTCCTGGACTGATCACAGAAGTTCCACTTCATATAACTCACCATGATCTGCAAACTGACCTGTACAAAAAATACTAGGTGTATACCCACAGATTGAGCTTGCCTTCAGCATATGCTTAAAAGTTATAATCATAGAAATCCTACTTTGACTTCAGTTTGTGCAAGATATTACATTGTATCAAAAAGTACTGATGAACTATGAAGTGTAGGTTGTACATCAGTTTTATCATTATCTTCACCTATTGTCTTCGAGTCACTCTATGTTGTAAGCCTCAATATAGTGAGGTTTATGTGGTTGCTAATAGACCTTCTGGTTCTAAGGTTTTGTGATTCTGAAATCCAGACATTGTTTTAAACTATTTTCTATAATAACAATGATAATTTAATATAGTACATCACACATACATGTGGTAATGTTTACCTTATAAAGTATTTTGAAATCTGTTTTTGTTCTATAGAGACTGACACAGAACCCTTGGCAGGTATTTTTGGAAAGAGTATAAGGAAAGAGCCAATGAAGACACAGTTGAAGGGTTATCCTGGTGAGAACAAGAATTATTCAAATCTTGTGTTTCATGTATGTTTCTGGAGTTAGAGTAAATATTGATCTTCAATGATAACAATACCTACATGTTAGTAATACGTAGGTAAACTTTAATACAATTAGCTCCTATAATTAGTCAGAGGCTAGTATACTGTCAGTAAAACATTACCCAGAAATTAGTTTTAAAGTCCATTTATCTATAAAGTTATGAATTAAAATCCAGTGCTCTGGTGACATTGTCTGTTATAGGTACAAACCTTCTTTATTATATGTGCAGTATTTCTGATACTCTGTATTTGTGGAAAGTTATATTGAGTTTGCAAAAGCAGAAAGTCCAGCTGATAAATGTGGGGAGAACACAAATGTAACAGATAATTAGATTATTAGAGTGTGTTTGTCTGTTTTGTGTTGCTCTAACAAAATATCTGAGCTGGGTGTGGTGCCACACGTCTGTAGCCCCAACACTAGGGAGGCTGAGGCAGGAGGGTTGCTATGAGTTAGAGGGTAGCCTGGGCTACATAATGAATTCAAGGCCAGCCCGGACTACATAGCAAGATCCTGTCTTAGAAAAACAAAAATCATTTTAAAAATAACAAAATATCTGAGATTAAAAAACATTATAAAGATAAAACATATATTTATCTTACATGTTTTGGAGGTGAAAATCTGAACTCAAACAGCCTGATATGGCTGGCCTCTGGCGAGGATCTTCTGGCTTTGTCATAGCGTCACAAAATCATCAAATAATGAGAGAGAGGCACATGGAAGGAGAGAGATCAAGAGACCATGGAAAGTGCAGTGCTGTTATTTTATAACAAGTAACTTTGTACTTGATGGAAATGTCACGCAAATTTATAATCTTTCTTGTCCAGTAGAGTTCTTCATTTGTGTTTAAAGATTACACTACTACTTTTCATCTTGCAGTGACAGGGTTAGAAAAATTTTCTTTTATTTTTGATGAGATTCCTAGACTCAGACAGAGAAAGAAGGGAGAAAGACCCTCAAGAACAGCTGAAAACACGGCCACCCAGAAGTTTCTAAGGCTTTTCCATTGGCAGAACAGCAATGGAAGCTTTTTGCTGAATGCTTCAGTACAATAAAGCAGCCGCATCATTAAACAAATAAATATGAAGGCAACAGTGGCAGACTTCAGATAGAGGATGGAGAAATCAGCAGAGATGCTATAATAATCCTTTTCAACTTTTAAGTCTCTAGCAAATATTGTTAATATGTAAAGAAAGTAAAAATGTGACCTAAGAAAAAAGTCATCGCACAAAAACTGCTTGTGAGCGTCCCAAGAGTTAAGACATGGTTGACGCAGACTTCAAAGAATTTATTATACATTTACTTTTCAAATGAAAGAAAACCACTCTTAAAAAATAAAAAGCAGATCAAACAAGAAGGAAATAAGTGGAGGGGTATAATGGCCGGTAATAAGGGGTGGATATGATTAAAATATGTTATAAGCATTGAATCCCCCTAAAAATTGAGGCAAGAGGACGAGAAGGAGGGGTGAAAATGATTGAAGTACATGATGTGTGTTTCTGCCAAAATGAGTCCTATTAATCTGTATAACCAGTATGCACCAATAAAACAATATGAGGGAGAAAAACAGAGAAGACAATTATGATAAAAATGTCTTATCAAATTGGGGATATCAACAGAGATAGAAATTTTTTAATATAACCAAAACATATTAATAGTTATCTTAGTATTGTGAGATCTGTCCTCTATCCTTAGAAGCTGATATAGAACACTTGACCAATGTATTCAGAGGGGGTAAAGTATTTAATGGAATGAAGACACAACCAAAGAGTCACCCTGGTAAGAACAGTTATTTTTCAACATTAAATATTTTTTTTATCTTCTCTGAGGATTAAGAGTGGATCATTAATGACTATAGTATTTAGATGAGCAAGTCTTTTGAATTTCCTCTTACAAGTCATTAAATCCTTGCTTTTATCAATGGAACATTAGCTAGATCTTATTAGTTTTAAATTCATCTCTTTAGGAAATAAGACAAAGGACTGTAACCATAAGTTATTCCACTGATTACTGATTGGTTGATGGTTCCATTAATATTTGTCATATTGATATTTGTCGTATATGTCCTACACTATAGTCCTTTAACTGTGCAGCATTTTTTACAGGTAACACTATGGTCTTCCTTTCCTGAATAACAATATTAGACACCATTCTCCTTGATCCTAGAAAGACTACAGTCATGAACTTTTGTCTGAGTTCATTCTGAAACCTAGAGTTTGGAATTTTGCACTGGTAATCTCAGAAAAGAGGCTGCAGAGCTCTGCCTCACCCCTGCCTCCTTGTGAGGCCACAGGTAGAAGGCCTTGTATTATAAACCAAAACATGGGCCCTCACCAAACACTGAATTTACTAGCACAAAATATGAAGATATGGAGCTTAATCTTCAAAAACAAGCACCAAACTTTACATTTTCTTTGGAATTTAAGCTCAAGGCAAGATTTCTAAAGCTTCAGTTTTTAAATGCTGCATTAAACATCAGAATAGTCACAATTTTACTACTGAAAAAAATTATAGAAATTAAATCAAAAAGATATGTGTGCATGTGTGTGTGTGTAATTACTCCAAGAGCTTATACCTGAGGAAAAGCTAGGGTTGATAAAATGAAATTCTGAATGAAGCATTTATATTTGTGTTGTGTTGTGCTGTATTCTGTGATAAGTTATGATAAATCATTTTCTGCCTTTAATTTTCAGGGTATTTTTGTTTCAGGTACCTTCAATTACTTTTTAATTCAGAGTTGCTTAGTATGTGGGTGCTTGTTACTTCTGAAAAACAAGCAGAGACACATCAATAAAATTTTTCCATTTAAAATTGGTTAATAATACCATGCCTCTTAAGAACCACATGGCTAGTTAATTTGCATCTATTAATTAATGATTGAGTGTAATTTTTAAAAGCTGCAAATAAAACTCAAAAAATAGAAGTCAGAGGAAAATTTTGAAAAAAGCTACTGTTAATAAGGGGTCCCTAAAACCTGAGCCACAGACCACTGCAGGTCCACGGTCTGTAAGGACCCTGGCCATGCAGGAGGTGAGCAACTTTATCTGTGTTTGCAACTGCTGCCCCCAATTGCTCAAATTACTGCCTGCTCTGCAGCTGCTGTCAGATCAGCAGGAGCATTAGATCCTAATGTGAACATGGACCCTACTATGAATTGTACATAGGAAGGATCTAGGTTGTACTCTCCTTACGAAAATCTAATTTGAAACCCCACTGCTCACCTTCCAACCAGTCCATGAAAAATTTGTCTTCCATAAAACTGATCCCTGATGTTAAAAAGGATGGGTACTGCTACAATAGATCAAAAAGTTCAAATCACATAAAGATTTAAATGCAAGGGGATCATATCCCAGTGTTGATACTAATGCAAATCTCATTTCTGGCTATGAATCCTATATCTTAATGACCCAGGGAGGGCATCTTTTGTAGTTTACAAGATTACTGTTATTCTTTTACATCACTATTATCACTTAATTTGTAGGTATATAATATAAAATTTAACTTTCTGGGACTATAAAACCTATGGTTTATACAAGTTGATCTGTGGATAAAAATTATGTTCCAAGTCACTAAGTGTTTGCCTATGATTGTACTTTTAATGTGAACTTGAAAATTATACTCTCATCATAAACTGTCTGAAATGACTTCAGTTTGTGTCAAAGGTAGTCATTTTATAAGAAAAGCACTGGTTAACAAAGTCTGAGATATTGATTTCTGCAACAGTTTTATCATTACTTGGATATGAGGTTTTGTTCAAATCATTAAACTTCTCTATGCTCCAATGAAAGGAGATAAATATGGTTGCTAAAGCTGCTTCCAGTTCTAAGAGTTAATGATCCCGTAGCCCAGATCTTTGAAAAAATTTGCCTCCCTAACAACATATCTAGGTTATTACTACCCATACACACACACACACACACACACAATGCCAACACAAAGAGAAATAGATGTATGTTAGAGTTTATCTTTCAAAGTGTTTTAAAAATCTGTTTCATTTTTATAGATCCTGACATAGAACCCATGATAGATGCTATTGTGAGATGTATAATAAAGGGGTCATTTAGGCCACAATTAGAGAGTCAGCCAGGTAAGAACAAAGATTTTTAAACTTCACTATTGATGTTAATTTAGTTTCTCTCTAATTAAATTAAGCATGGATCCTTTTTTGACAGCTGTACCTATAAAATCTTTATAAATTTTCTTCTATAATTAGTAGAATTATGATGTTTACTATCAATGAAACATAGATATTGTTAGTTTTAGAACTCATCTGTTCAAATATGGAAAGAGAAAGAAGGAAGGAAAAGAAAAGACAAGGCAAGATTGCTCTCATCCAAAGGTGACAATGTACATCCTCAAGGCTGTGTGGTCTTAGAAGAGCAATATTAGTGGCTTCTCTTTGCCTTGGGAAGACAGTCTTTAATAAAATGGTTACATAATCACTAAATAAAGAAAGAAACTCCAAGCCCTTGAGTGGTATAACAAATTAATATCTGTATTTACTTAACTGTGTTATCTAAAATATCCAGGATTTTTATTAAAATTACGTCATTCAAAGTAACAATAAATGTGATCCATTCACAGAAAGAGAACAGGTAACAAAAATGTTTGTGAGAATGTAGATATTGTATTTAATTTTTATAGTCAAAAATTACAAAACATGTCATAAGTATGTTCAAAGAATGAGGAAACCATGTTTAAACAAATTATATGAAATGATGTCTATATTAGCTGTTCAATACATGCCATACCGGGTCCCTTTAAACAACAGAAATTCATTTTTTCACTGTTCAAAGGCTAGAAGTCCAAGATGAAGGGGCTGTCAGTGTTGGTCTGTGGTGAGTCCTCTAATTCTGTCTGTCCATGGCTGCCTTCCCTCATGGCCTCTTTTCTGTAGGGAGGTGAGCGGGGGACACACACACAACCCACACACACACACGGAGAGGGAAAGGAAGGGGGACTGAGAGAAGGAGGGAAAACGAGAGTGCACAACCTTCAAGGAAGCTTTTTGGCATTTCCCCTTTTTATTTTAAGGATACTAACACTATCAGGAGGTAAGGATCTCACCTCTATGACTTCACTTGTCTTTAATTATTTCCTTAATGGCTTTTTAGCTGAATATACTTACCTTGGAGATTACAGCTACAAAATATGACTCATGGGGAGATTCAGTTCACCAAACATATCTGATCAAATATAGAATATCTGCAAAGACAAACTATTTTAAAAGGGTGTAAGTCTAAAATTCAGGATTTGAAAAGAACATAACTGCCAAAGAAAACTCACTAGTATGTCTCAATAATAGATTTGCAATATGACAAAAAAAAAAACTCAGCAAAAATATGGGCAGAAAGAAAAAAGAACAGATATATTTGAAGAAGTAATAGCTCCAAATGTTTTTAAATATTTGATGTCTGTTAGTCCACACATTGAGACTCAATGAAGTCTAAGTAAAAGAAGCACAAAGAAGGCTACAGCCACGCTTATATTAACAATAATGCTAGTTGGTCATGACAGCATACATTTGTAGCCCCAGCACTCAGGAGGCTGAGGCAGGAGGATTCCTTTTATTTCTCTCTCTTGTCTAATTGCTCTGGCTAATGTTTCCAGTCCTATATTGAATAGGAGTGATAATAGTGGACATCCTTGTCTTGTTCTTGATTTTAGAGTGAAAGCATTCAGTTTTTGTCCATTTGGTATAATGTTGGCTGTTGGTTTGTCCTAGATGGCTTTTATCAGACTGAGGTACATACCATCTATTCCAAGTTTCTGTAGGGTTTTTATCATGGACAAGTGTTGGACTTTATCAGAAGCTTTTTCTGTATCTATTTGAGATGATCATGTGATTTTTGTCTTTGGCACTATTGATGTGGTGTGTTACATTTATTGATTTGTGTATGTTGAACCATCCCTGCATTCCTGGGGTAAATCCCACTTGGTCATGATGTATAATCTTCTTGATGATTTGCTGCATTCTATTTGCCAGTATTTTATTGAGAATCTTTGCATTGATGTTCATTAGGGAGATTGGCCTATAGTTCTCCTTTTTGGTTGGGTCTTTCTCTGATTTTGGTATACACATATAACTATATGTATGTATATATGTGCAAGACAGATAGCTACACTCCTAATTATTCTCTGTTAGTTCATCAAAAAGAACAGTTTGTGCTGTCATTGTTTGATCATTTCTTATGCCTGGATCTTATAACCTGAACGACTTCTAAGATAACAATATGCAATATATTAACTAGTGTTGATTTCTTATTGCTTTTTTAAAATTCTGTATTATTTCTAAAATTAAAAAAAGTCAATGGGATGTCATGTTCAAAGCACTGAAAGAAAAAAATTCAAGCAAGACTGTTATATTGAACAAAACTACCATTACAAATGAAGTTTGAAATCACAACAAAATAAAACTTTGAAGAGTGTTAGCTTTGAATCTAGAATGTCCCAAAAGAGTCTCATATATTCAAAGGAATATCTTTCCATTTTCTGATATCATCTTCAATCTTCTTTTTCAGAGTCTGTAATTTTCAATATATAGATCTTTTACATCCTTTGTTGGATTGATTCCTAAGTATTTCATAGTTTTTGGATGCTATTGTAAAGGGTGTGGTTTCCCTAATTTCTCTGTCTATAAGTTTGTTGCTTGTGAACAGGAATACTATTGATTTTTGACTGTTGACTTTGTATCAAGATACACTACTGAATTTGGTTATTAAATCTATAAATCTTTTGGTGGAGTTTTTGAGATCTTCTATGTAGGGTATTATATTATCTGCAAATAATGATAATTTAACTTCTTTCCTTCCTATCCTTATTCCTTTTATTTTTTGCTCGTATCTAATTGCTATGGCTAATATTTCCAGAATGTATTGAATATGAGTGGTGATGGTGGACATCCTTTCCTTGTTCCTGATTTTAGAGTGAAAGCTTTCCAGTTTTGTCCATCTAGTATGATGTTAGCTGTTGCTTTGTCATAGATGACTTTTATCAGATTGAGGTAAAGACCATATATTCCAATTTTCTGTAGGGTTTTTATCATGAATTGGTGTTGGACTTTGTCAGATGCTTTTTCTGCATATATTGAGATGATCACGTGATTTTTGTCTTTGATTTTGCTAATATAGTGTGTTACATTTATTGATTTGTATATGTTGAACAATATCTGGGATGAATCCTACTTAGTCATGGTATATAATCTTCATGATAATTTCA
>RJWM01034332.1:0-19810 GCA_004363535.1 Dasyprocta punctata | reverse complement strand
CTGAATTAGCCCTGATTGCAAATATAGCTGGTACTTGGCAACTGCTTCAGAGATTGCCAATGCATGTAACCATTTAAAAGTATAGTGGTGATGATCAGGGACTTGAAAAAGTGAAAAATTAACTTAATTATCTGGATAATAAATATAAATAATGAGCCAACACACTGAATTCTTTTATTTTGGATGCCTTTTGAAGATGAACATTCAACACATTAGTTATATAATATTTTATAGACAGGCAGTAGCTAATTTCCTAGAACTAAACCAAATCAAACATTTAAAATCTAATTTTCTTGTCCAAAAAATACTGTCATGAAGATGGTATTTGATTGTTTTCATTTTGCAAATACATATATTTTCTAACCTGGAAGTAAATTTTTGAAGAAAAATATAGAAAATTGTATACCTTAGTGCTTTCATCTGTAAGACACAGTATTGCACTACTGAAAGAGAATAGTAGATCTGGAGCGTTGTGAGTTCGAGGCCGGTCTGGGCTACAACGCGAGCGCAAGGCCGGCCTGAGCTACACAGTGCGACCCTGCCTCAAAAAATCAGGACTGGGAGTTTGGCTCAGTGGCTTAAGCACCTGCCCTGGCAGGTGCGAGGTTGTCAGTTCAATCCCCAGTACTGCAAAAAAAAAAAAAAAAAAATAAAAAAAATAAATAAATAAAATAAAAATCTAAGTGAAAACACTGTAACTAGGGAGAAGAAGAAGAACCATAGAAAAGATACATATTTTCAACTACTGGCCACAACCTCATTGCAATTTTGGTAAGAATTATTTTGTATCAATAGTTCCAAACTAAAATAAATGTTTTCTAGAGTTGTATAACATTAGAGCTCTGGAGAATCGTTCCTTGGGGAGTAGATCAAAGCATGTGACCCGTGTTCACATATGTTGAGATCCCTCCATGAGACTGAGATGGGGCATACCGTATGCTCTGTTTGTCTAGCAAATCCTCACCCAGAATTTAGATAAGAGTTCTGATGTACTGTGACCCACACATACATACACACTCCATGATTTACATAGACATGCTGTTCTGATTTTTTAGGGGGAAAGGTCATCTTTTAATGAGGATCTTCTCAGAGGAGGTGGAATAGGAATTGGGTTTAAGTGATAGGTTCTCTTTAGCTAAGATATTAGTTAGCTATCAGAGGGCTTTTCTTGAAGAGGAAGGAGAATCAACAAAAGTTAAAAAAAAGATAAGAAAACACTTGAATATTTGAAATATAGAAAATGAAAGGTCTCAGTTGCATAAAATAAAAAGTTTATAGGTTTGAATTTGTGAGTCGAGTGCTAAAAGGAAGCAGGTAGTGACAGTCAGCTGAGAACTATCATGCTGGGGTCATCGTCATCGCAAAAGCCCTGAAGTAGACCATGGAAGGTGATGTTCACCAAGTGCTTTTCTCATCACCCAAAGGCTCCTGTTCTGAATCTTGGAGCTGCAAGTTGAGGAAAGGTTGAAAAGTAGACGAGATTATTTTTGGTCAACCCAATGTCCTTCCTTCCTTTCTCCTTCCTTTGGCACTCGCTGTTCTGTGCTGTCTTCCAGGATTCTAGCCCTGGCTTGGCCACCTAAGTTTGTCCTAATTAGCAATGCAGTGCTTTGCTATTTGTTTATGAAAAAAACTATCTCAAAGAATCACTCGAGTATGGCAGGTTACTGAGGAAGGCAGCACTGACTGGCAGGGAAGAAGAATATGAGGTTTCTATCTCTGAGGAGGATCTTATTGTAGAACAAACCAGACTTTTTTGGGGGGGGGTGGTGTTTGGCATCCTCCTGGGAGAAAGTCATGGTCACAGTTGGTGGTGCATTGCTCTTCCTGACGCAGGAGGGAGGCTGTTTATTGCTTATGGTGAAGTTACTCGTCTGCAGGAGAGTGGTTATTTTTTCAGACTTTCATGTGCAATCTTCTGAGCCTGGTGGGAGGGGAAACCCATGAGCCTGGAACAGAGTTTGTTACCTTGCACATCCAATAGTCATTGATAACCAGAATGCATTTTGTGTTTGAGGTCAATTTGATATTTGAGAGATTTTAAAATATAAATGTTTTCCAGCTTTTTGTCTCAACAGACTGAGATGCTTAATGATATGTGATGTCTAGGAGACAAAATGAGTGAGGTGAGTATATGGGTAGTTTTTTTTGGACAGGGAACTTTTATTTTTTTACTTTTATATTTTTTTTTATTTAAGAGAAAAAAGACACATATAAGAAAGACAAAAAGCAAAAGAGACAAACAAATGACAACAGCAAATCCACAACAGTAACATTATAGGTTTACAAAACAAGATAATAGGAACTTGACAATGGTTGCAAGTATTGCACATCATTACCTTCAACACGGTTGTTTACATTAACAGATATAGACATGTAAAATTGATCTAATCATATGAGTATTAACCGATCTTTCTTAATAACTAATACATTCAGCAGTATAGTCATTTTAGTTATCTTACATATGCACATATACAGATTTATGTCTTTTTCCTTTTCCCTTCCTTCTTTCCTCCTTTTCTGACAGGGAAATTTTAGAAGGCATTTGAGAAATATGAACATGTTTCTTTAACTGACATTTTAGGTTTTTGTCTTTCACTCTGACTGATGAATGAGAGACCTCCCAATCTCTTCACCAAAGCATCCCTTGGGGAATAAACCGATTGTGCATTGCAATGGCCATGGTTTCAGTTCAGGATTCTGCTTATTTCTAAATCAAGGGCAGCTTTTAGTTTCAGTTATTTCACTGTGGAAATGGAAAAATTGTGTCTGGAAAATATTTTCTCCCTTCTTGTTAAATGTCCTTTTCCTTTAAAAGTGAGATTTATTGTTTTGAAAAGAAATGATTTTTAAGTCCTACATAAAAGGAATTCTGATATTTGCAATTCTATGACAATTTTGCTAGATATTCAAGCCTCTAATTTGCAAGGATACTTCACTAAAGAAGGTAGCAGTCTTTGGAGTTACCAACTGAATTAATGATTATTAGCGAGTACAATCATGTTAGGTAATTACCATTCATTTTAGGTATAAAAACAATATCTGCTAATTTGATGGGCTTTCCCATCAAATAAACTAGGCTATTGTTTTTGAGTTAGGGAGAATACTATAATATCCTAATATCTTTTTAAAAAATTTGTTGTTTTTGAGTGGGTTAAATGAGGTTCCTAAGGGTCACTGTTCTTATTATCATGGTTATATCAGTTATTTGATCTATTTCATTCCCTGAAGGTGGAAAATACTTTTGTGATTATTTTGCCAGGTAAGCTAACTCTCTTATGGTAAATTTTACATATCTATTCATTCATAAAAAACCAAAACCAAAAAACTACTGGGTACTCTTATTTTGCTAGGTATTATGCTAAATGGTGAAGGAAGAAAGAGGGACTGAATACAGATCTGTTTTTAAACCACAAAGGGCCTATCCAGTGACGGTGAACTTTTAGAACTTTCAGTGATACAAATAACCCACTGCAGAACCAGTATCATAGGTTCACCACCACCTATAGGCTGTTGAACAAACAAAAAGTCTCTTACGGGTTAGTAGGGGAGGTAGGAACCTCCCCCCGAAGAATATCGTTCTTACACAGCCCTGTATTTGTTCTGTACTGAGTTGGAGCAAAGACCCAGTTAATGGTTTCTTTTGTTGATTTTGACTGAGAGTTAACTAAGAGGTTAGATGTCATCCTGTCTAATTCATCCTTGTCATTGGTAAGGAAACAGACTCAGAAAGGCTAAACCACGTGTCCACATTCACCCAGCTAATTAGACTAATCCAAACACTTCCATTTCTGAGTTAGAAGCATTTCTGCTCTCCAAAGAAGCAGCATTTTCTAATTTCATCTCATTCAAGCACATAGCCCTAATTTATAATCTGCCTTAACTCACTGACTGCCCCCATGAACCTGGACACTCTCCAAATTAAGGTAGAAGTTGGGCGCTTTGGACTGAATTAATACAAAGAGATCACGGTAAGTTTTTTTTACTTTGCAAAGTCTCATTTCAAATATGTTACAATTTCACCTTTCTTCCATTTTTAAAAATCTTTCACTTTTGTCCTCAGAGATGAAATTGGTAAGATGATTGAAGATGTCAGTTTCAGAACCTGCCAGCCTTGCTACTGAAGCTAATTATTTTACAGTGTGCAAATAATACGATGAGGCAGAGGCACTGTGCAGAGAAGATGGAAAGGCATCTCAGGAAATGTAAGTATTCTTAATCATCACTTTTTTTGCTTTTAATTAAAAATCGGTTGAACTATTTCTGGTTTGAAATCAATCTTTCTCATTCAGCAGTTACTGCTGAATTCTCTGATTTCTACTTATTCCTCTTACAGGCATCACAGTTGGTCTGATGCTAGACTAATGTGTGTGAAATAGATTTCTGGCAACCAAAATACCTACACCCATTTAGGAGATTCTATTTTCTCTATACGTATGGTTCCCCAAATGTAACACAAGACCTGTATATTTAAAATACATGAAAGGTAGCTCCAAAAACATTGCAAAAGTAGAAAAGGGGAAAATCAATACTCTATTTATTAGTTATAACATCGCACAGAATTTCTATTCATAGGTAGAAAAAAATCCCTTTGATCACATCTTTTGTCAAAATAAATAACTAGTTTTATTTTAAAATCAATTCCTGTTTTTACAATTAAATTCTTATGCTTTTAAAACTGTATATAAAAGAACAAAACGGGAACAAAAATAATTAACATTACTGATAGCAATTATCACATGCTTCAGTTTTTTCTTCTTCTTTTTTAAAAATCAATTCTCTAACACTGTTTCTGTTGGAGTGAGAAGTAGAGTTTAAATGAAAACATTAAATTTAACAAAACCTTGCAATTTGGGAAGTTTCTATTGTAAGAACTATGTTTCTTCCATGATCAAAAGTAAAGGCTATTCAATTAGAGGAAGGAAGTGTCCAGAGAATGTTGTCAGATTATTGGTTGAATAAACATTTGCTTCTTCCTGTTTTAACTCAAGTCAATTTCAGGGTCTGCATGGAGGGGGAGAAGTCTCTTCCTTGCATAGCTAAAATCTACTTCCATTTGTGCCACTCCCATTTTTTTTCCTGCCTGTGCTTTTTACCAAGTGTTACTTGGACTAGCAGAGCAACTGAACTGAGTGAGGAAAGACAAGCAGGGGAACTAGCTGCTGGTTCTTCCTGTCCTGGAGAAATTTAGCAAGGCAGGATTCTGACATCACTACCCAGCTTGGAGAAACTTGATAACTTTCAGCATGTTTCTGTGATTGCTTAAGGCAAATAACTAAGACATATTTGGATATTTGACATGGCATATTTGGCAGTTTGGTGAGACAGGTATTTTAAATAATTATACCGTATTTCTCCCATAACTTTCTTATTAATATTGTCCACAATTTATAGTAATTTGAGCACAATTCATAGATGACTAAGCTCTATTTCAGACTAAAGTTGGGCCATTTGGATGCCTTAACGTGTTCATTGAAGGTTTTATAGCAGGACAGAGATGTCTCATTCTGGCCAAGGATGCACTGACTCCACTCTGTGTTTGAGTACGTGGTGAATCCCATGGCAGGAAGAGAGGTGAGGCCTTCATCTTCTGGACAAGCTAGCTAATTAATAATTCCCAAACAGCTTGGCACTCTTTACCAACTATCGTATGGACATAAAAAAGCCTGTGATCTAAATGCTTTATGTTGTGAGAGGAAAAGTTTGGCAAAAATATACTTAACGTTGATATCTTTTTCTCTGAGGAAGATTTGTTGTTATGACTCTTTTATCCATTGACCATTATAGTAAAAGTATTAATGAACAAACACTTCTCAAGGTCCTAAAGTTTGACCAAGCTTTTTAAAAGTCTATGAAAATGTTTGAAAAGTTTAACTTCTTTTTTGGTCCCCAAATAAAAATTAAAACCAAAATCAAAAAATAGTTCTGGAAGACTTTTATTAGGCAAGGAGAAGGAAATAAGGGGGCGAAATGAAGGGATTTAAGGGAGAATAATAGGTAAGATGGATGCAATCAAAATGCTATGTTTATGTATGAAAATGAGACCTAGTAGCTTGTAAAATTAATATTCACTAAGAAAAAACTGTTCCTAAAAGTTTAAATTAATTAATATTTAGATTAAATGTCCCTAGCATTCTACTACAACTTAGTTCATGAAGTTGAAGTAATCTCATGAGTTCTTTTAATATGTTTGATTTATTATAGAGGCGATGCCTCTAAAGTAAGAAGTCTTAGATCTTTCAGGGTCTTAAAATTATGTGTGTGTGTGTGTGTGTGTGTGTGTGTGTGTAAGATGGGGGTGGAAGGTTGGTTTGGGGACAGGAGGTTTTAGGTGGGGGGTAAATCTTGAAAATTTGTGACCAAAACAAAAGATATGGTGCTCAATATGCTAATTTCTGAGAGGTTCATATGCAGTTTTCAAAAGTGGTCCTAAAAATTAAATTGCTTCCTTCTGAAAAAAGACTACAACTCAACTTTGAAATGATAAACAAGATTAAATAACAGTTGTGACATACAACCCAAACACATTTCAGAATTGGCAGTCACCATTCCCTGAGCAGTGAATTAGAAAATCTATCCTTAAATGATCATAATGAGCATATGGGCAGATGTGCTTTCCTTGGAGAAAAACTGAATATACTAAAATTGTAATTCACAAATCAGATACATTAAGGAGTTGCTTTACCTAAATTTTTTTTGCTTTATAAAAGGGCCTTCTGCAAATTATGTCTTTTAAAGGCTGTATATGCTTGGAGCATTTGTTTAGAGACCATTGTTTATCTGGAGTGCAGAAAGGATAATTAGAGAATCATAAAGTCCAAACCCAACATGTTTAAAACTCAACTAAATACTTTCCAAAACTAAACATATTACCATCCTGCCTGTATTGGGTGATACTATGCACCCCCAAGTCCTCATATACTTTTGATGGGGCTGAGTCTGGTGCTTGTGATCGGTTTGTTGTCTTGTGCTGGAATTGGTGATGTGAGTGCTGCACCCGCCCAGGGGTGGAGATGATATACAGTGTAAGGGAGGAGGATCTTCCTCTTGCTCCCTTCCACCTTCTCTCGCACTCTCTTTCGCTTGCCAGCATGCCTTGCTATTTGGTGGCTGCCATGAATGGCAGCTCTGCCATGCCACGCTGCCTTGGAGCCAACTGAGTATGGACTGAAACTCCTGAGAAACTGTAAGAAATAAACCTTTCCTTCTCTAAATTTGGGCGTCAGGTATTTTGTCTCGGCAACAGGTGAAAAGTAGCTAAGACAATGACTCATCTCTTCTACTCATGTGATCCTTCATTTTGTCCATTTCAGTTCAAGGCATTTGTGTTCACTCAGTTGTCTAGACTCGAAGCCTCTTTTCCCTATCTCTCTGATCTCTTCTCACCTTGCAGTTATTAACAAATTCTATTACTGGTGTCTCTCCTCTTGTCTTAACTCTTGAAATGAGATCATGTTGCTATGCATTTTCTTTTATCAATCTTTTTTTCCTGAAATTTTTTTGGAGTAGGTCAGATGCTCTAAACACTTGCTCTTCAGCATCTTATAATTGATGTTTATAGCTATCTTGTAATGCAGGTCACTTAGATTAGGATTCAAAGCAGAGATTAAGGATAGGGAGGGTGGGGATGTGTGAAGAGGCAATAGACTAACATTTATTGAATGCTAGTTATGATTCTGGCACTATGTTAGGTGCTTCATGTATATTATCTGGTCTAATTCTTACAGTTACCTTTGAAATAAGAATTACATCCATTTTAACCAAAGAGGTCTGAGGTCTAGGGCTGAAGACATGGGCAGAAGGCCGTATATGCAGTATTAGGTAACGGTGGAACTGGGAGTCAGGCTGGGTTCTCGTCATTGCATAATTTTTCCTTCATTATATTTTCTGGCAAAAAACCAATGCTTAAATTTCAATTCTGGTTTTCAAATGTCCTTCTACTAGTACATCCTTTTAAATAGCTAATATATGGCAACAATTAATAGGACATATGTTTCTAATTAGTAACTGTTCCATTAATAAATAACTATCCAGCATGAGGCATTTTGAGGTGACTGTTTGTTTTAATCTGTCAAAATATTTCTTAGTTACTTGCAAAGAAATCTTCCAAAAGAGCCCTAATAATGCCCCTAGAGATTATAGTTCTTTACCCTTAATGGACCATCAATGAATTTTCCATGGAATTTTTAAGTACAGGTGTTACAGACATAGAGGCACAGCCAAAGCTGAGTAGCTTGGATGTTTTCCTTTTAGGTCATGATGCTGAATTTCTTTACAGAATAATTCATAACTACAGGCAACATTAGCAGAGCTGAGAACTCACCAACAGTAGAATTCACACAGCATAAGTATAGGCAGGAGTAGGTAAACACCAAAAATGTGGTTAGCTTACCACAGGCACTTGAAAATGACTTTGCCATTTATATTCAGTTTATTATGCATAGTAAGTGTATTGAAGAGGGCACACACACATTGAAGACTCTCAGATGATTAGAGAAACTTGAATTGGGGGAAAACTCACCCCTGTTTTGAGTCAGGGAAAGAGTCCTGCCTTTGGGAATCTGGAGCTCCATACCACCTTTGCTATTAAGTCAACAACAAAGGAAGATGATTCTGTAACTCTGAAGTTCCTTTGTGTAAATAGAAGCGGTTGATACTCTCCATGGCCCTTCAGCTCCCCCATCCCAGTGTATACCAAGATTCAAATTTGTTGCGACAGTTCTCCTCACCTCATAAAGAGAAAGATAATAATTCATTTCTTTCCATATTCATGAAGATTAATGTCATAACAGTGCTCAGTTTTCACATTCATTCTCTTTATGAATTGCAACCCCAGAAGTTGTGCTGTGCTGTCTTCCTGGCAAAACAAATGACTTTCATGCATAATGAGGCTCATATCTTGCTAATCTGTCTTGTATAAACTAAGTCCCTAAGGTATAACAATCATTCTTAACTACACATTTGTTTAGATTTTCTGACATGCAACTGTAGTCATTTCAAAAGAGGCTTATGCTTTTATAATTCTGGAATATGACAGTGATTTGTTATTATTACTTTTCTGGAAATGATTCCATCTATTTGCAAAACCACAGTTGAACTGAATCACCTTAAATAATATAAATAGGTATCATGAATAAAGCAAAAATTCAACTACCCCTTAAAACATGCCTTATTTTCTAGTAAATTTATGTTTGTATGCCAATTAAGACATGAGGCCAAAATTCATTTATAACCTCTGAAAAGAGCTAAGGAAATATTGCAGCGAGGAGGGCAGGCTGCAATGCAAGAGGTCTGGCAACTGCATGCAGTTTCCTTACCAGCCCTCCCTGCTCCCTCCACCATTCTGGTTTTTATGCTGGATCGTGAAGCTCTCTGTGGGGGAGCAAATAAAAGTGCTCAAGTCCCAGGTAACCTGGTTGAGGCTGCTTCACAGAACATTTCTGAAGAAATTTTGTTTGTGAGTCACAAAATTGGATCCCTAACAAAGCAAGTCACTAAGGGGGAAACAAAAGCCAGAGATTTATAGAGCAAACTAAAGTGCCTGAAATTCTTATGAAGGAAAAATACTTCAAGGTTGCGTGAAACAAGAGTGGGCCAAACAAAACGTTTGAAGTACAACTTGACCTTATTCTTTTTTTAAAATAATTTGATCCTTTTAAACTGTGGCCAACCAAAAATAAAAGAGTCTCTTTAGGAAGATGAGCCATTAGCACTTCCACTCCTGTAATAGTGTGATGCTGGTTGGGTCTGCCATAGCCCTCCGCTCTGCTCCACCCAGGGCTGGTTTCTTTTCATTTTGGATCCTTGCATTCTCCTTAATTTTCCTGTTTTGCAGAATCCTCCTCCAATCACTCTCCATGAACATTAGTCATGTTCTATAGCTTTATCGAAGACCTTTATATCACTTTGTCTTAAGATTCTGCCTGCACAGCAGTGTGCTTCTTATTTAGAGAATGTGCTTACCCTAATTGTCTCTTCATGAGTGCAAGATGCAGTCTGCAGGGTTGAGGAGCAGACAAAAAAGACTCCCAGAAACTTAGCTCAAGAAACCTTCTCTGAAAATTTCTTTGACCTCACCAGGAAGAGGAATAGTAAGAGCCAATATTTATTAAGGATCTGTCTTAGTTACTTTTTACTCGTTGCCGAGACAAAATATCTGACGCCCAAAATTAGGGAAGGAAAGGTTTATTGTTACAGTTTCTCGGGCGTTTCAGTCCATTAGTTGGCTCCAAGGCAGCCATTCATGGTGGTTGCAAGCTGCGAGCCGCAAGCCGTGCTGGCGAGAGAGAGAGAGAGAGAGAGGCAGAAGCGGACGCACATGAGGAAGACCCACCTTCCCTTACACTGTATCTCAGCTCCACCCCTGGGCGGGTGTAGCAGTCACGTCATTAATCCTGGTGCTAGACAACAAACTGATCACAAGCATCAGACTCAGCCCCATCAAAAGTACATGAGGACTTGGGGGTACATAGCATATTACCCAATACAGGATCTTATGGTGTCCCAGCCACACAATTTAAATGCACAAATTAATTGAATCTTTAGGATGGCTTCATGAAAGAAGCACTGCTGTTTCCATTTTATAGATAGGGACCCTGAAGTGCAGAAAAATGTAGAAATACGACCAATCTCACACAGCTGGATTTCTGGGTATGGTGGTTTAGAACCCCTACCTTTCTTCTGTGCCTTGTTTGTAAGGCTTAACTCGATTTTGTCCTCGAGATCTTCTCAGTTTTGGTGACCCCTAGCTTTTGTTTGAACTTTTTGGCTCATGTAGTCCATGTACCTTTAGGCCCTCTTTCAGATTATTCTATTGGCTTTGTGATAAAGGCCTCTCTATAGCTAAAAGTAAAAATAATCCTTTCACCTTCCTCTCTCCTTCCTTAGCTCATTATTATTCCTGCACCCTAATTGTATAAAAGAGAAAGTTTGGCTAGGATTCAGTGATTCTCAATGTCTACTGACAAGAGCGTGACTTCAAATTTGAGCCAAATGACTTAAAATTGAAGTTAAGAGTTCATGTAGAAACTACTCGGTTGGATGGAAGTACCACGAAGGCACTTTTTTCCTCTATGCTTCCAGCACTGGATTTTCACATTGCACATCCTGAATGCTGAAAAAACATTTATTGAATAAAAACATGACTTAATGACTGAATAGGAGGAGGCAATGGTATTGGACAGACTACAGAATAGGGTGTCAAAGTAGGACCTCTCAGATATTTAGGCCCCATCCTTTATATACTGGATCTTGGGTCTGCTGAACAGCAGCACAAGTCAGGACAACTCTTGTAAGATGGTCAGTAATGGGACCCTGATATGGTTCCTGATATGGGTCTTGTTCAGGGACTGAGAGCAAATTGGTTTGTGAGAAGATTCAGCAAAGACTTAGAAAAGATAAAGTCAGGAAGATCAATCCAAATTTTACTGTCTGCTGTTGCTGGAAGCAGAAGTCTCAGGCAGGTCTTCTGCTGCAATTTTTTTTATCTTCCCTGCAGCTCATTTCTGTGCAAGGTTAACTATTTGCTTCAGCTTTTTGTACAAGACTGACTCTGCACACAGGACAACAGATTAGCTGCAGCATATCTATTCCTTTACTTTCGTAACTAACTCAACAAAACATTGCTTGGGTATTTTTCTTAATCAGCCTCTCTTATGTGCTATTCAGAGTCCTCCCTTCTACCAGTCTGCAGTCAATGACTGTTCCCACTCTTGCCCAGACATAATGCTTTACTTCATATTTATACCCTCAGTTCCCAGACCAGTGCCTGATGTGGAGTTGATAGTCAAAAAATGTTTACCAAATGAATAAATACTGGAGAAAAACAGTCCTAAAATTCATATGGAGCCAGGAGAGACCCAGGATTGCTTTAGCAAAGTGAGAGCAAAGAGCTAAGTGGGAGGCATCACAGTCCTGAACTTGAAGTTTTATTACAAATCTACAGTGATAAAAACAGCATGGTGCTGGCACAAAAATAGACATGAAGATCAATGGAACAGAATAGAGGAAGCAGAAACAACCCCAGTCACATTCAACTATTTGATCTTTGATAAAGGGGCCAAAAACACACACTGGAGGAAAGATAACTTTGTTAATGAATAGTGTTGAGAAGACTGGCTGCTCACATGCAGAAGATTGAATATAGACTCATATCCCTCACCATGTACTAAACTAACTTAAAATGGATCGGCGAACTAAATATTAAAACATCAACACAACCTGCTGGAAGATAAAATTCTTGAAGTCATAGGTGTAGGCAAGGGCTTTCTGAACAGAACCCCAGCTGCATAAGAATTTATACCAGGAATCGACAAATAGGATTTTGTCAAATTAAAAAGCTTTCACACAACAAAAGAAATGAACTATTGAATAAAAAGACAACCTACATACTGGCAAAAAATTGCCAGCTATTTCTCAAACATAGGATTAATATGCAGAATTAATAAAGAACTAAAAAAAATTAGACCCCTCCAAAATAAAACACCTAATCAAGGAGTAGGCAAATGAAATGAGTAGACACTACACAGAAAAAGTACAAATGGCTATTATATACATAAAGAAATGTTCAACATTGCTCACCATTAGAGAAATGCAAATTAAAATAACACTGAAATTCCATCTTACCTGTAAAACAGTGAGTATCTCCAAGAAATCCAATAATAACAAATGTGGGCAAGGTTGAGGGAGAAAAAGGACTCATTGTTTCACACTGTTGGTGAAAGTGTAAATTGGTACAACCACTATGGGCATCAGTATGGAGATTCTTGAAAAAACTAAAACTAGCGTTTCCATTTGACCCACCTGTACCCTTTCTAGATTTTTTCCCAAAAGAGCTAAAAATATCATACCACAGTGATACATGGATACTAATATTTATAGCAGTACAATTCATAATAGCTAATCTTGAAAACTGTCTGCCTGTCAATCAACAGATGAATTGATAAAGAAAATATGATATTAACGTACAATGGAGTACTACTTTGCCATAAAGAAAGGTAAATTTGAGACATCTGTAGGAAAATGGATGTACTTTCAGACCATAATGCAAGTATCTATCATCTTCTCAATTTAAAATCTATTCTCTGCTTTGTATTTTCTAAATTGGGTTCTGAAGGCTTTTCTTTTATCTTATTCTTATGGATATATTTTGTGCTTGAGTAAAGGAGATATTTACGATTTTGACAAACATTTTGAAACAGCTAACTGCAAATTTTTTTTTTTTTTTTGTACTGGGGATTGAACTCACAACCTTGCACTCATGACATCACGCTTGCCAGGCAGGTGCTTATGCTGCTGAGCTAAATCCCCGGCCCTCTAACTGTAAATTTTAAGTGAATAGTGGAGTTTCTAAATTTCATCCCAAGAAATAAATAATCTCAATACTTGAGTGAATAAGTAGAATGAATTGTCTTGCTTCTCTCAAAAATAAAAATTTTTTTAGTTGAGTCTTATTTTCTAGATTTCTAATGTTGAAATTATTAGGGTAACTATTAACTTATCAGTGTGCATTTTAAAAGTTCAGTCAGTCTGGATAATAAATTTAAATGATTAAATTGCATGTTTGCATTTGAAGACTACTCTTGCATATGAATAACAGTGAAAGGCAGGCAATAGCTACAGGTAATTGAAATGGCCCCCAAATCTACACAGTCTAATTCTAATGTTTTCTTTCATTATCTCCCATTAAGCTTTTCTAGCAAGTAGCAGGTAAGCAGAATGAACCAATGTGACTGACTGCTCTGTCAGCTTCTCTGTTCATCTTCCCACAGAAGTCCTGGCCTTCTGAGCTTTGGCCAAGCTCCTGGCAGTGGGAGCCACAGGTAGGCAGAGATTGTAGATGATTGACAGATTTCCCAGTCAACTCTTGGAAGAATTGAGAATAATCTGTAAGAAATCTAGTTTTTAACTTAGGTACAAATAATGCTGCTCATCCACTCTGTATTTGTTCTGTCTCTCAAAAACAGTCCCAATGTTAAGATTTTTTTTCTATTTCATTAAAAATAATCAAATAAAGAACAGACCTTTATCCTTTCTGGTCCCAAATATCTTGCACTTCATTCAGATAAATGAAAATCTTAAGAAAAGTATAACAAATGAACATATAAAAGCATATGCAAAAAAATTTCAGCCAGGCATGGTGGCGCAGGTTTATAATCCCAACACCTGGGAGGCCGAGGCAGAAGGACCACTGTGAGTCTGAAGGACCACTGCCAGCCTGGGCTACATAGAGAGACCTTGTGTCAAAAAACAAAACAAAACAAAACAAAATGAAACAAAACACCAGAAAAAAATTTCAGTGTGATAGTTGGGACGAGTATATTTATCTTTTTTCTGCCATTTTTTTTTTTTGCATCTGAGAAATGAAAGAACTTGTTTTGATATATAACTTGCAAATGCATTGGAGATTAAGAGCTGAGTCAAGAAAAAATTATATAGTGTAATGAGTGCTTGTGATTGGATCCTCTCCTTGTCTTCCATGGAGGAAGGTCTTTGGTCTTCTTGACCTGAGACTTGCTGAAAGAGAGACAGAAGGAGAAAAGCAGCAGCCAAGACACAAATAGGATCAATTATTGTCTAGTAAAAAGGACAAGAGAGGAATGGAGAGAACCAGGATATTCAAGGACAGAGGAAAGTGAGACTGAGTTGGGGTATGTTGGTGAGAGGTGAAACTTCGACGCCTGACAGTGCTGAATCTGGTTTCCTATGCGGGTTACAACTTTTAAACACAGAGCGGTCAGCATTTGTAAGAGTGTGACTATTCTCACACCAACTAATTATATATAAAATCTTCATGACTTCGTTTTTTCACTTGTGGCTTTTATCTAAGATACTTTTGTTTTCTTGAGCTTACTACAAACAACGATGATAAACAGGCAATTTGATAGCATACCATTTTATTGAGGATGGAATTTCATTTTTATAGATTGGAATTGAAGTGGTTCCTCTCAAAAACTCTTAAATATGTGTAGTTCATGTATTTTAAAATTTTATAAGTTGACAAACCTTCACTGGAAAATCAGCAAAGTCTTGGTGTATATTCTGAGAATGTTGTTACACACTATTGATATGACTTGGGTATTAAACTAGTATGAATGTCTTTTCCTTTTCCACTTTCTTTTTAATAGAGATTTTAGCTTTTTTGCACTGATTTCTAAAGTAATTTTTTAGAAACCGGGGTTTTACTGTATCTTAGTTTTAAATCCTCCTCTCCTCGTCATTAGTTCTGTTTTATTTCTTGTAGGTAGTTTTGCTTTTGTTATTGTCTGACATTTTCTTACTTTCTGTAGGTTTCTATGCTATATGGTAGCTTTTGTCTAGTGCTTATTATACAGTAGAATCAATATTTGTGGGCTTGTAGAGTTTCCTACTTATAAGGCATATGGTGGCTCTTTCATAAATCAGCTTGGTGAATCTGAACTATAGTCCCTAGTTATTCATTCCAACACTAATTTAGGTACTACAATAAAGGGATTTTGTAGATCAAAGCCCTTAATTAGTTGGCTTTAAATTAATCAAAAGAAGATTATCCTGGGTGGGCCTGACCTAATAAGAGGATTGCTTAACAAAGCCTTCCCTAGGCTCAGAGCCTCCAGCGGCTGCTGGGTCTGTAACTCCTCTTATCCTCTACAGGTCTTGAGGTTCTAACCTGTTTGCACTTTTCTCTACTTGATAGCCTGTGCACTGTAGGCCTCAGCTGTGTCTGTGGGGCTCCAGCCTGCTTGCGGTTTTTGCTTCTAGCTATCTATATGGGAACAAGAGCTTCAGTCTGAGCTCACGGGTAACGATGTGGTCATTTCTTTAGAAGTGTGTTTTCTAGAGACCTGAGGCATGTTTAACTGCCTTCATAACTGGGCGAAGCAAGTTTTTGTAACACACACACACACACACCCTTCTGCTTCCCTGTCTGAACTTTGACTGATAGAGTTGGTTTCTGATTCCTTCTCTTTAATCTCCAAGGACTCTCATTAATTTAGTTTGCAGCAAATCTTGACTGAACAATTCCTGATATTCTCAATGTCTAAACTGGACTCTAAAGGATAATTTTAACAAACATATAGGCTTTGAATAAACTAGTTATTTGGGAGTTCATTGTTTCTTTTTAATTTAAAAGTTTGCATATTTATTTATTTATGTATTTATTTATTTTGGTACCGGGGATTGAACTCAGGAACTTGTGCTTGCCAGGCAGGAACTGTGCCGCTGAGCTATATCCCCAGCCCTGCCCTTTTATTTTTAAAACCTTGTCTTCTTTATTTTGATGAGAAGAAAATAGCTCCCAAGTTTTGAACATATTTGTCCCTAATTTCCCTTTCATGTGTCAGAATTCAGTGAACAGAGAGTAATCACGGACTAGGCAAGGGCTGCTCTTTTGGAATTACAAACAGCTCCATCTCAATCAGCAAAATACTCAGGGGTTAAGACAACAAGCAAGGCTTTCTGGTAAGCTGTGCAAACCATTTGGGGCCCAGGAAGAGAAAAGTTAGCACCTCCCATCAGCCTACTGGCACGCAGGCTGAGAATCACCAACTTCCTCTATCCCCCAAACAACTGACTGGTTTGGAAGACAGGCTGAGGTGACAGCAACTGAGGTACAAAAAGCAACTGAATGCTTGTATTGTTTGGTTGATTTTGCAGACCTGGGGTGGCAGTCTGAGCATCTACAGGGAGAATAATAGTATGCAATGTAGCAAATATGGGGAATTTCCTTTTATCTTGTTTTTGAAATCCAATATTGTTCTCATTGTTTTGTTTGGTTCTTTTTAATTGTTTTGCTTTATTCAATATTCTGTTTTGATGGGCTTTATTCTGTTTTGTTTTGGTTTGATTTTGCTATATCTGATGCAGTGGACAACTATTGTGAAGGTAACAAGATATATGATGGTAGCCATCATTGTTTTCCTGTTATCCTGCTTTGAAGTTCTGTACCAATTTCACTGCTTTGTTTTGATTGGATTTATTCTGTTTTGTTTTTTTGGGTTTTATTATCTTTAAAATAACATTAAAAAAAAAAAGGAAATGCTCAGGGGTTGAGGGCCTATCTTATCTGTGGTGCTGAACCAGGAAAGTATTTATCACATACTTTTATCAGTAGAGGGCAGTCCACATTTCTCTCCAGACTCCTTACTTAAAGTAAGAGGTGTCAAGAATAAAAGGCATATAATAGGGCTCCCAAATTCAGGTGAGTGGAAAGTAAGAAATACAGATTTTTAAGTGGAAGAATAGAGGAGCTATAAATAGGAACACTATCCTTCTGCTTGTCTGCTTTCTTTTCTTCTTTTCTCTTCTTCTCTCTTCTCTTCCTTTTTCCTTTCCTTTTCCCCTATTTTTTATTTATTCCCCTCTCTCCTCTTTCCTTCCATGCACCAGTTATGGTAAAGTAAACTGTGATAAGATGGATCAGGAAATACTCCTCATTGGTAAGTTGTCAGAGACTTGGAAGGCCAAGGAAGGTATGGTCAGGGTGGGGCTCGGGTTGACACATGAGGCAGGGTGTGGAAAGCTGATCTTGCTCTGATTGGAGTGGGGCTAAAGGCATTTGCTTACCTCTATTCCTACTAATTTCTGTTTTGGGAAACTGATGGTAGGGATGCATCCAAGCCGGAGGCATATTTTGGGAAGCAGTGGTACCACACTGGTACTCGGATGAAAAGGGAAAAATGTTGGCTGCTATCAAGACTTGTGCCAAAAGGCAAGAAAAAGTATGAACCACAGACGTGACTTGACCCAGCTCGCCTTCTTCCACAGATGTGTGTGTGTGTGTGTGTGTGTGTGGGGTGGGTGGGTGTGTGTGTATGTGTGTGTCTGGAGGTGATCTGTCCATGGTTCTGAAGGAAGTGGCTGGCCATGGTCAGACAAGCAGATGTTCTTAGACTTAGGGATTTGGATCCTGTTTCTTGAATACCTGACCAATGGAAATGTGCTGGATTCCTGGCCAGCTTCAAAGATTTCTTCTTTCACATAGCCCTAATCCTATAGCATTTGCTTTATAAAAGCAAAGTAAATAGAGGAATAAGAGATATAGAAGATTACCTAAACTTCTTTTGTGGACCTGCTTAGTTTGGCTTATAGTAAAGAATAATTCTGGGGAACATTATGCTAAATAGTTTTCAAGGGGATTAAGGGGATTATTAAAATGTTCTTCGCTATATATTGCTGACGTTTGTAACACTTTTAAATTACTGCTAAGAAAACAAAAGGATGTGTGATTAGGTAGTGTTGTATGAAATGCATGGGGCAGGATATTTAATATTAATCTATATTTTACCTCTGGGAACACCAAGTGGATGAACAGTTGTATTATGCACCCAACAATTATTATGGTTTATCATAAACGGGTCACGTGCTCCATTGCCTTACAAGAGAAATTTTATTTGAATTATAAGGCATTTCTAAACATTGTGAATGATTAGTGGGAGGTATAGTCTTTTGTAACACAAAGGGCTGCTGACTAGAATTACAGTTCCCATTAACAGGAATGTAAGTGAAATAATTTTGTTTAAACAGTCATATCCTAAGGGCAAATGGGTCATAGGGAGTGATTAAATTGAAAAACACAAACCCAGTAATAATCACTATGTATGAATCCCCTGTGAATGACCTCACTATTTATCCTCAGGACTTTAGCATTCTCAGGCATTTACTATTGTATTAAGATATACTGGTAACAATCATAAGGTGATTGACTATATCATTAGATTTTTCACTATAAAAGTATTGCCAGCATAAAAGGCTGCATACTGATATTTCTTTCTAAATTGAAATATTATACAGAGGGCAAAAGGATTAGATGGATGCAGCAAATAATTTGATGGCAAGAAAGATGCCATAGCTCAACAGCGATGAGATTTTATGGTGAAAACACAAGCGCAGTAATGATAAGAACAGTGCTTTGTGAAGTTATAAGGCATGCATCTGAATCAGAGCAGCTCTTCAATCTGAATATAATGGAAACATTGTGAATGTTTACTTAAAGTAGTTTTTCTGACCTGATAATCCTGAACAATTGACAAAAATGAGAATTTATGCTTTTGCTTATAAAAAAGGAGATTCTATTCTAGGGAATTATGCATATTTTCAGAGCAATACGACTCTCTCAAGGTTACCTATCTCTAATGTATGTCTGAAGTTTCCTAACATGGGCCACATTTTTAATACTAAGGTTTGTACTGACACTGACTATTTGATATTGTACCTTTCTTGTAGCTGGATGAGAAGGAACACCTCATCCAACAGATTTAGCTGGCAGATTTGTGTAGGTTTCACATGTGCTAATGGTACACCATGGCCTTGTATGCATTTGAGGGCCAATGTATACATAGAATGAAGAATAGGAGTAAGGAAAGAGGCAGAAGCAAGCACAGAGAACAGTTTATTTGGAGTTGGGCTTTCAAATACATGGAGAGACAGACAGTAGACATGAGATACATCAGAATTAAGCCACAGTGATGGGCAAGAAAGAGAAGGGTGCTATACTAGGGGGGGTATGATGGTGTCCAGAAAAATAGGAAATTTCTGTAGGCCTGGAAGAAAGTCACAAACACATTTTTATAGGTATTTGTGTTTTTATGTGTACATTTACACCCTTGGGCCTTCATGTTTACTGACTCTACTGTTCTATACAGTCATATGGTCTAATTAGGTGACTGTTCTGCTGTACTTAAATGATGTCTCATGTTTTGATGTAAGTTTTACTGGCTGTAGTGGTAGGGTTCTCTTGAGAAATAATCAGCAGCATAAATAAATTGTGCAAGGTAGGCTGGCAGGTTGATGACCCAGGGATGAGTTGATTTTATAGATTTTTTTTTTTTTT